>PVJX010017549.1:0-38049 GCA_004027295.1 Dolichotis patagonum
AAAAAAAGGAGGGGGGTGGGATCTCGGCGGGGTGAGGGCGCGAGCTCCCGGCGAGGCGGAGGGACGCGGGAGACCCCCGCGCGCTGTGGCCTCCCGCCGCCGCCGCCGCCGTCGCCGCCGCCCGCCTCGCCTCGCCTCGCCTCAGCTCGGCTCCTCCCGGCCGCGCAGTCAGCAAGTTCCGAGGCGCGCGCGGGGGAGGGGCGGCGGCGCGCGTGCTCGCGGCTTGCCTGGCGGACGGGCGCGCGCCGCTCCCGCGCGCTCTCCTCCCGGCGCGCGCACCTCTCCGCGCCTCCTTTCGCCCGGGGTGGGGGTTGGGGGCGCACGCGTCCGCCCGCCCGCGCGCGGCCGGGACAAAGAGCGCAGCGGGCACCGGCGGGCTGGCCCCTGCCCTCGGCCGCGGAGCCCGTCCGTGCGGGAGGAGGCGGGAGCGCGGGCGCCGTCTCGCGGGGCCGCCGTGCCGCGGGGTGGCTTCCGGCCTGAGCCCGCCTCCGGGGCGAGCCTGCCCATTGGACTATCCGCCCCCGGGCGGCCACCTTCCCTACGAACCCCGGCCGGCCGGGGCCCTGCGCGCGCGCCCGGAGCCTGGGGGCCCGGGTGAGGATGAGGCCGGCGTCCGGGCCCAGGGGAGCGGCCTCTGCCCCCCACGCGATCTCGGGGAACGGGCGAGCCGGGGGCCTGGGCGCTGAGCAGGGGAAAAGATTTGACACCAGGGGCCCAGCTTCTACTCAGCTCAGTCTCAGGGGCTGCAACTGTCGCTGCACAAGGGGACAGTCGTTCGGACGCTTTACAAACTTAAAATAAGCCAAAACAGTGTTTTAAATGTCCCGCCTCAGATTTGAAAAGCCGGAGGCGGAGAGCGTGAGGGGTCCATAACCTGATCCTTTCCTGAGGGAAGTTCTAGGAAGAGGCCCCCCACCCACCCAGTGAGAATGTCACAGTATTGGCACAGGAGAGCCCTCGGCGGCGTGGATGCTGAAGGTTACTTTAGTTTTACCTTCCTTTCTGCACACTCCTCAGGTGGACTCTGCAGTTTTTGCCCCAGGCACAAAGTAGATAAAAGTATAAAAACTTCCTGTTTGCAGCCCAGACCTTCTCCAGCGACTGGGAACTTGTTCCTGTGATGGAGCCTCAAAGGAATTTGTGGATTCCTCTCCCACAAGTGTCCAGGGGCAGAGGTGCTGGGAGAATGAGGAGTTCACAGAGGACTGGAGTATGACAGTCATAATAGATGAACCAGACTTAAGGGAAAGAAGGAAAAAAGACTTGAATGAGCCAACATACTGGTTTTCTTCCAAATAGAAAAGTTTTGGTAAAGGATTGCTCACGACTTTATTATAAAGAATAAGTTACGTTTCTGTAACTTTCCAAAGACGCTGTCATTCCCTAAACTTTTTGTGCTGCCAGGTGCTAGACATACAAACTTCCATTTGTTCATCGCAGTTTGACTGAAGCCAGATTGTTTCTTCCTGTGCGAGCACCCAGTTCAAAAGAGGACAAAATTATTAAAGTTCACCAGGTTGAGGAGGAGGAAACGTATTTTAGTCCGAAAGAGCACACACACAAAAAATCTCAAGTCTCAGAGGACCTTGATCTGTGTGTGAACAGGCATCTCGATCCCCACATCCCAAAGGGCACTGTGGGAAGACCTTGTGAGTGAGAATACAGGGTAAGCAGAAGGTTGCCCCACTTTACACTCTGTGACACTGCAGCAACAGCCAGCCACTTTGGATTTGGGGTAAATGGGGATCCATGCTACATGTGGAAGGTAAGTTCTTTTAGGAAATTTTAATATTAAAAAAATAATAACATGGCGGCCATGCCGAGGCCCGTAGGTAATAGGATTTGTGAGAGACCAGAGATAAAGATGGTTGTGTTTTAATGGCAGCTTATGCAGAAGAGAAGCCAAAAAGGGAACTGGATTCTAATTCAACTTCTGTCAAGTTTCTGTGACCTCACACAGGCTAGGTTCTCCAGCTTAATTTTTCTCCTGTGTAAAGGAGATTGTGTGAAAAGTTCTAAGTTTTCTCTGACCTGAAAGTCACTGATTCTTTGGTGAGTCTGGAGTCATAGAGATCCACTCACCATTGGGAAACTGAGGGGAAATATGCGCTGTGCTCTTACCAAACAACATACAGTGGATCATGAAAATTTGATGCAAAGAAAGTGCTATATTAAAGGATTAAACAGATGAAGGTAGAGGATTAACAATCAATTAATAACTAGTAATGGAATTGACATAGCATACTGGACTGGGCCTGGAAGGATCAATAGGCCAATGGCAATTTAGATAGTGTTCTTGGCAAAATTTCTGGAATTTAATAGTTATCCATAAGCAGTACTTTCCATTTTGTTAAAGTCATCATGGAGTGAGGGACTCTGAGTTTGGGAGAGCAGTGGTCTATCCCAGCAGTGTCAGTGTCCAGCTACCTGTATTCAAAAACTGACTGAATTGTTTATTCAAATCAGGCTTTCAATTTCACAACTCTCCAAAGTGACATCACCTTGGCCAGAAGCAACTTCAAAGCTATGCATTGTTTCTCTTGTGAAGTTCTCCCTCATAGACACCATGTTTTGTAATTATTTTCTCTCTCTTATTTTTGCGATGTCTGTCCTTGAAATTAGGGACCATGTTTCACAGGCACTCCTGGGGGCATTTAAATGTAAACTTAATACAAATCATTCTGTAAAATACATAATAAAAACTTTCCCAGAAGGCTCCTTAAAATAGTACCACAAAGCAGACACCAGCTACCACAAGATTATTCCCTCTCCATTGCTTTTTATTCCCTCTTGTCAATACAGCCCACTCAAAATAACAGATATTACCACAGTTATCTCTTCTCTTTATCACCTAATGTTTTGACCAAAAAGGACCAGTCCTTATTATAAGGCAGACCCCATAATCCATTATATCTGTCTAGTTTTGGAGGTGCTTTTTATTGAGCCTTTAGTAGATCTCATCATTATCTATTGCAAGAAGGCAGATATCATTTGAGTTGCCTAAGAAGTTTCTGAATTGAGTGACTGTATAACCTAGGGTGAGGCTTACAGATCTTAACTCACCATGGCCAGCAACATACCGCACACATAGTAGGTATACAGCAAAGACTTACTAACTTATTTTTGAAAGGTAGGGTGCTTATTTGGTTTCCTTCCCCTCAACAAGTTTTCTCAATGTGATTTTTTTTGGCTGTTTCTGATGTTTCCTGGTTAGTATCCTGTCATCTGGAGGTAATATGATGTCTTTTTGCCTCTAAAAACTGGATAGGTTTACTAGGAAGACAGTTTTTGGCCCATGTTTAGACCCCCAAGTTCACCCTGTATAGACCTCTACTGTATCGCCTGTAGAAGCCCAGCGAACGACTGGGTTCTGGTGCGGGGAAGATGCTTAAACATGAGCTTACCTTCAAGGTTTAGCACACCTAATCCAGTAATCATTTCTTTTCTTCCCTCAGGGAGAGTAAATACCCAAAAGGCCTCTCAAATCTTTTTTTTTTTTTAATACCAGGAATTGAACCCAAGGTCTTGTGCTTGCCAGGCAGACACTGAGCTATATCCCTGGTGCCTTTCAAGTCTTTATTCTGTTACAAAGCTCACACATGTAACAAAACATGAGTTCCCTAATAAGGCCAAAGATATGAACTGAAACATTTTAAAAGAAAAATTTAATTTTACTTAATTAAAAATGTCAATCTGGGTATGGTGGCATAAGCCTATAGTTTCATCTATGTTACAAATTCAAGGCCTTACTGAGTAATTGGTAAGCTATGTTCCCTCCACACTTTGTCCCCATCCCTATCTTAAAAATAAAAATGTTAGCCTTCCTACTTATCAAAAAAATAAAACTAAACCAGGTGTGGTTGCACATGCCTGTAATCCCGCATTCAGCTGGCTGAGCAGGGGGATCATGAGTTCAAAGGCAGCCTGGGCTGCATAGTGGGAACTTGTGTGAAAAAGAAGAACAAAATTAGGGGGCAAAAGAAGAAAATGAAATAAAATGAAATACCTTTTATAATAATGAAACCGATTTTAATGATTATATTCATTGTTCTCAGATTAACTAGCCTTCCCTTTGTCCACATCTAGGAGCAATAGAAGTTGGTTATGACCCTTTTGAAAAGCAATGTGCAAATTTGATCAAAAACCACTAAATACAGTCAAAATCTATGACCAAATTTGTTCAATTTTGGGAAATATAAGGAAGCATTCTAAATGTGGAAAAGTAAAATAAAAAAATTAGAAATGTCCAACAGTAGAAATACACAAACTAACTTATCCATGCAATAAAATTTGCAGCTATTAAAATAAGTGAGAAGGAAGCAAAAATGTAAAAACAGATTATGATACAGTGTTAAAAAGCATAGAATTTTGCCTGTTTTATTCACTGGGAAATTAGAACCTAGCGAGGTTCTATGATACCATAAGTACTCTGCAAATACTGTTGAATGAATATGTACCATATTTTTACAACTAGCAAGACAAAAATGTCAGGAAAAGACTCCAAAATGTTAACTAATATAGATGAATGTGAATAACCCTTTTTTAAGTCTATTTCTAGTATTTTTCTAGTTTTCCTTAATGAGCAAATACTACTTTTGCAAATGAAAGGGAAGATGTGAATAAATTCAGATGCACAAATTAAATCCTGCTATTCTGCTTTACCAAGTCTTAAGTTCTTTTATAAATTAAACAGAGATGAAAATTCATACTATCTTAGAATTTGTCAAAGTGTTATGGTTGATATAAGAAAAAATAGAAAAGACCATTGTATAATTCCCAAACAAACCAAATGAGGAGATGCCACATTAAATAAAATAATAAGCTCTAGGAAAGAAGTAGAAGAATTAGATAATTTCTTCTTTAACAAATTAGACTTCATCTATAACAGGAAAAAATTACATGATTAATGATACTGAGGTAACTAGTTACCAATATAGAAAAAGATCACATAGTATCGTGCCTTGTATCATACGTCAAGATAAATCCAATGATGAATTCAAGAGTTAAGTTCTTAAAAAGTCACTTCTTGGAAAAGTTAGATTAATTTAAGTTTTTAATGTAAATAGAGTGGATTATTATATACTATTTTTAAATGCAACAAACAAGCAAACTACCAGGAGAAAACATGTACTTGACATGGTGCAAAAATCAAATCCTTAAATGTCCTTCCTTGTATTTATGTGCACACCAATTTGAAATAACATATTAGTAAAGATGGATTATTATATATTGCATATACCTGTATATAGGCTTATAAAACTATCAAAATGTCTTACAGGACATGTTAGAGATTCGAGGTTATTAAACTATATATAAAAAGTATTCATCTTTCCCTTTAAAAAAAATCCAAGATATGTGTGTTCAAATGAGGCACTACACTTCACCCACAAAATTTACAAATCTAGAAACTTGTGCCAAATACCTGGCGGACTGTTGTGAGAAGGGTACTTTCCTATATTGCTGATGGCACTGTAAATTGATATAACATTTTTGGAAAGCGATTTGGCAGTGGGTTTCACGAGTCATAAAATTGTTCATACCCTTTAACCTAGTAATTCTACTTCTGGGAATCTATCCTAAGGAAATAATCCAAAATATTTTAAAATGCCATATGCCTGACAATGTTTATCTCAGAGTAATTTATACTATATAAAAATGGAAACCACTCAAACTGTCCAACATAAGGGCTGTGCTTTAGTAAATTATGGCTCATTCACTGATGGAATATGATACATGAATATAAGATGATGAGCATTATGACTATCATTTTTATCATCAACTCCTCCTTAGTAAATCCTTTTCTGTAAGGTCAATTTATGTCCAGCTCAGTTAATAAGACTAACAAAAGATGTATACTATTTTTTAAACTGACATTTTTATTTTAACATTGTCACTCAGATTTTTCTTAGATGCTTTGTGGTATCTTGTGTAAATCAGGTTAAATGTATGTTTCTGCTTCAGAAAACAAAATTATATGTACAATGATTGGGAAGATCTGTAAGAGATTTGGAAGAAATATGTAAGCAATCATTTTGATTAAGGAGCTTGATTCTTTGTGATTCTGGCTATTCCTCAGTATGGCACAAATGGTTATCTAATTGGAAAAGACTCAGTAAGGAGCAATATGTTTTAATTTGGATCTGCAAATAAAGTACCTTAATTTGACATAAGCAAGTTTATATTCCACTGAATGTCTTTATAACTAAGGAATAAAAAAAAATCTTTTTTAAATGGGGATGTTTCTATGTCAAGAGTAATACTTTAGTTTTATTTTTCATGTTCATTTTAGAGGCTCATCATAATTTATGAAAGATCTCAAAGGTCTGCCTAGTAAAATGTCAAAGTGCGTATGATTTTAATTTCTCTAGGTTGTAATATCCCAGAATAACTCAGATAAAGTGCGTGTCACACAGTGATGTGAGTGGGTTAAAATGAAAGTTACAAATAATTTTCAGTAAGAATATATACTCAATATATGTGTATGTTGAGGCGAGAAAAATACTCAACTGGGACTTCTAAAGTAATGACTACTTAATACCGGTACTTAAAATTCAAAGAAATGATGTTTAAGTACAAGACAAGGAAACAGGATTGCAGACACTAACTGACTGGCCTAAAGTCTTCAAGGTACTTTGTAATATTTATTTGTGCAATTGTTTTTGTAATATTTTTCTCCCCCTACTAAAATGAGCAGAGAGCCCTTATCTCACTTTTGTGGCTAGGACAGTGTTTGGTACTGTATATATTTAATAAATAATTCCTGAATGATGACCAGTTACCTTCATACTCAAAGCCAGCTGAAGGAAATTGTATACAGTAACAACAAAGAGAAAAAGGACCTTTTCATATTGCCTAGTATATTTATGATACAAATTTTCATGAAAGATAGCACAGGCCAAACATATGGGAGTCCAAAGTAATTAGGGAAATTAAAAGATAATAGGCTTGTACATTCAAATACATTGTTTGGTATCGCCCAATCCTCTGAAATACACATCAGGAAAAACAATTAACACATTGTCTCACTACATTTCTAATACAGCTATAAGCACAGAATGAATATTGGACTACAGCCTTACGTTCTTTTCTAAAAATACAGCAGGGCAACAAAATATTCCTAACTTGCTTAATAAAATGTCTTCATAGATGAGTTCAAGTTAGGTGTTCTATAAAGCTAAATTCTGGCAATTAAGTTTAAATCAATCAACCTAAGACTTGTTGGAACAGGAATTGAGAAGGATTGGTGGAAAGTAAACTTGTTATATATTTGGTCCAGTTTTCTTGACCTCTTAAAGAACTTCATGGTTATTGACACAGAAAGCAGTCATCTTGGTGCTGGTTCTGGTTATATAGCCTTTAGATTCTAGGTCCTTACTGATAAAATAAAGAAGTCTGAAGTCCCTTTCCAATTCTGGAATTCCAATGATTTATGTTCTTGTTTTAATAAAGAATGTTGAATTAAATTAACCATTGATAACTCTTTTTAACACTAACAATACTTTAAAGCTACACTTATGTCAGGCACAGATTTAAAGCCATATGTAGACCCATCAGTTGATTAACTGTTAAAATTCAATTTGGCTTTCAAAAATTTGAATGTATTTCTTATATGAAGGATATCATAGACAGCCATTCTCTTTTCCTTGTTATTTTTGCTATGTGAATTTATGTTTGTCCAGACCAGGTGCCAATTTATTTTATTATTATTATTATTATTATTATTACTATTATGTTTTGTTTTTTGTTGTTGTTTTTTGAGATAGGGCCTTGCCATGTAGTTCAGGCAGGGCTTGAACTCACTGTGTAGCCCAAGCTGGCCTTGAACTCATGGCAGTCCTGCTTCCTCAGCCTCCTAAATGCTGGGATTACTGGCATGCTCTGCTCTGGGTGCCAATTTAAATGGGGGAAAAATACCATTAATTCTATTTGTTTTAAATCTTGTAAAGAAAATAATTGATGTCATTTTTCATGTGTAGTAAAGTTCTTAATGTTGGGTGAGATTTCCCCTTGCTGCCCTTGCTGATCCAATTAATTCTTCCTCTTCCTTTTTTTTTTTTTTTTTTTTTTTTTTTTTTTTTTTTTTTTTTTTTTTTTTTTTTTTTTGGTGTGTGTGCATGTGTGTTTGTGACAGGGTTTCACTGTTCAGTTCAGGCTGGCTTTAAACTCACTTTGTAGCTCAGGCTGGCCTCGAACTCACAGTGATCTCCTGCCTCAGCCGCATAAGTACTGGGACTGGTCCAGTTAATTCTAAACTTGATTTTTTTCCTTCCTTTTTTTTCCCTCCAAAAAACCAGATTTTTAGGTCTTTAGAAAAATATCTTTGTAAAGAGTGTGTGACTTATGGCCATTGTTTCCACACACATACACACAAGTCCCCACAAACTGAATGTAAGAAATACAATTGTTTGTATATCTAAAACTTCATTTATTCATCTAGCAAATCTAACAGATGCATTTTAAAGAACAGAGCTCAGGGCCAGAGGATATGTGTCACAGGAGATATGATACCATCTCTGTTCTAACGTGTTTATAATCTAAGAGGAGGGTTTAAGTCAAGGCCTCAAGGTCCCCAAACAGGAGCTTCCTGCTCAAAAAACACAATGCCAGAATTTCATTTAGTCGGCCTAAAGAGGAGGCCAGAAGACGTAAAATGCAGATTTATATACTCATTCAATAAACAGATAGCGCGTACCCACTCAACACATGGAAAAGCTCTGTTTTTGAATGTAGGTGCTTTGTCCCTCGCACAGGTATGCGTGCGGAGAGTGGCACCGAGGAAGTAAGTGCTGCTTGAGTAGAGGGAAAGTGAGTTCTATCTTAGAATAATTATACGGTTAAAAAGTAACAGTTGAATTACTTTTCACATGGTTTTAAGTTAGCCCTTTTTTTTAAAGAATAGAATTTAGAAGAAATCAGCCTTTCCACTGAGGTCTTTCAAATGTTGGTCGCTTTCAACTACTCTGTGGCATCACAGTTGCACAGCAGTGCCTTGCAGGCTGTTGGATCTCAGTACTTCTTGGGTACATACAGCAAACACTTACTGTCTTTTATAATGCTCTCAAACCCCAGTGAGGCAGGTGCTGTTGTTATTATGTATTAATGTTACAGATGAGGAAACTGAGTCAAAGTGGATTTGCCCCAGATCAGGCAACTAGCAAATGATGGACGTAGTCCTAGAACCCATGCTTTGACTGCCCTGCCCTGTCATGACTGAAGAAAGAAGTGATTTTCCAGAAGGTAGGATGTGAAGAAAGAGAAGGAAATAATAGAACCATTGGCTCCATAGTTGACAGTGAAAGAATTGACACCTCTGGGAGGTGTTGACTGCCAGGAAAAATAAAGTTTCAGGCCTCCCAAGGGGATAGCCTTGGGACAGCCTTTGCAGTATTATCAGGTATGGTTCAGGAGAGGAACAGATACAATGTATCTGGATACATGACATATGAAAGACTTGTAAGCGGAGGCTTGGATGGCCACCTGCAGAGTCTGGTGTGGAAGAATGCAAAAGGGCTGAGAACCAGAAGACCCAATCAAAAGTCAAGAGTCAAAGCTCTGGAGCTGACTGCAGAGTCTCTTGAGAGTCCCTGTCAGGATGCTGATGGCTCTGTGCTTGAAGGCTGAAGCAGCTGCGCTGAATGGCTGGAGTCAGATGTCCAAAGGCGATGGGAAAGACTGGAGCTCCTCCAAAGAAGCAGAAAGGAAGCTTCCTTCTTCTGTCCCTTTTTATCTCACCAAGGCTACAAGTCTATTGGTTAGTGCTACCCACACCCAGAAGCCCAGAACCATGTTAAGCATTTCTTACTCAAGTTGACATCACAATTCACTATCACAGAGTGTCCAGTGAGAAAGATAATTGTAAGGAAACCCTTGTAAAAATCAGAAATGACTTGCAGTCCTTCTGGGCATTTTTTTTTTTTCTGCCTGTCTTTTTCTAGTTCTTTATGTATTACCTTCTTTTGTGCCCTTTCTCTAGAACTCCTTTTAGCCTGTTAAAATGTTGACCTAATTTTAAAGTTATTATATTTGTTAAATCAAATGTATATATCATCTCATTCTCCTTCCACTTCCATTAAAAGAAAACAATTGAAGGTTTTTTTTCAAAATTGCTCTTTAGTGGTGCAGGTCAGTAACTGTTAACAGAAGCAAGTCTGTCAATGTGCAGTAACTTTTACACAGTAAAAGATTATGAAAAATAAATCTTGCTGCTCTGTCACTTCTGTATTGAAGAGCTACCAAATATTAAATAAAAACATTTCTTACTGAAATTTAATATCTTTTACATTTAAAATATCCTCTAATTCAAATTTAGGAACACTTTAACTGATTAGATTCTTCACTTTTTAATAGGAAGAAGTTTATTGTATGCTAACCTAGGCTGAAGCATAGTTGATAAATCAGATCTCAATTTATGCAAACAACACTAATACACTGACAAATCATATTTGTGCATTTAACTATTTACATATATAAAACAATATTTAAAGGATCTGTCTGAGAAAAATTCTCAGTGTTTTTGGGCAATGTGTATCTAGACAGATATAAATAATGCTTGGATTAATATCTTAATACGAGTATACTAACCTACTATTATTAGAGTACACTTAGTGAGTATGCTTATTCCGGTGTATGGGCATGTAAGTGCATTTGTATACATATGTGTGTCTGTGCACAGTCTGTTTGCCACAAGAACAAGCACTTGTTTATAAGACACCACAAATCAGAATCAATAGTGAACATTCCCAACTATATTACTTGTTAAACACACCTAAATTGAGTGCTGCAAATATGAAATAACTAAAAACCAGTATCAGGGGGTGACATCAGGACCATAGGCACAGGCTCTTGTATTGCCCAGGCTCAATAACTACAATGTGCTTTAGTTTAATGGGCATAAGGTAAAATCCAAACAAAAGAGATTGATTTGGGGTGAGAGAAGGTGATATGATATTCATCTTGGTACAGCTTCTTAAAACTGATTTACTGCAGTGCTTGTGGAAGGAACAGATGTTTATTTGAATGAATATTCATTCACTGACATCAAGTCTCAGTAGATGACACTTTCCTCTTAAGAGGTCATATTTTCCTCTTACACAGTGTTTGGTGTTTTATTTGCCAATTGTCTGTTTAGAAGATGTAATGTTAAGGAGCTATGTAAAGTGGAGTATTGATGGATAATGTTGTAGAATCTGAACCAGAGGTAAATATGCTAATTAGAAACAGCAATAATCCCAGATATAAACATCATAGTGACTTACCTTATCTTTCTTGACAGCATCATAATCACTTCTCATCAACCAATCATGAATTTTCTTTTAAATTACCTTATTTGTATACTGCTTGAGCTGTAAAAACATTTAAGAAAGAACACAAGAACTGAGGTGACTTTAAATCACCATAGAAACCAAATAAAGAGCTTTACTGTGAAGAAACATTAAAAATTATAAAACTCCATATGAGTAGAATTTATTTGAGAGCATAGCTGCATCTTTACCATTTGCTATACAAAATCTTACTTTCTTCCATGTGTGTTTTCCCAGCAAACAGCAACAGCAGCATACAGATAGCCTGTTACAATTGTTTGTTTCATAAGTTCGTGTATTGGAGCCAGTTTATCATACCTAGAGTTACTTTGGCTCTTCGAAAGATTATTTTGGCAGAAGTTTTATTAGCATGTCAAATTGTCTTTAAAGAAACTTGGCCAGGATTACTGCCCAAGATGGCAAGTTATAAATTTTAA
Source organism: Dolichotis patagonum (assembly GCA_004027295.1). Lineage (NCBI taxonomy): Eukaryota > Metazoa > Chordata > Mammalia > Rodentia > Caviidae > Dolichotis > Dolichotis patagonum. The sequence goes on from PVJX010017549.1 coordinate 11,738, forward strand.
GCCTTGTTACTTACTGCACATTCCACTCCCCTCCCCCAAGACAGTAGACTGTTGGATTATCTGGTGCTGTGATCCAAACACAAATTTGTTGCAGAATTCCAGAAACAAATAAGATAATTTTAGGAGCAGAGTTATAATGAGATAATGATGGTTTTATTTATTTATTTTTTTTTGGTCCATGAAATGCCTAGTGTTTTTGGCAATGTAACTAAGTCTTCATTATCTGTGGTGTTACAAGAACAGATATAACATATTCATTGAAATCTGTGGCTAATCCCAAAGTTCACTGTTAGGCTGTTTAAGTCAGTTTTCTTTCTTTGACTCACAGATATATATTTCCATTATCTCTTTCTATCAATGCTTCTCAACTTTGACTTCAGATGATAATAATATGGGGATGGTTTGGGAATCTTTAAAACTCCTGATTCACAAGCCATACTCCAGATCATTTAAATCCAAAACTCTAGAATGAGACCCAGGCATTAGTAGTTTCTTAAGCCTCTCCCAGATAAGTCCAGCAGAAGGTTAAGAATCATTGCTTTATGCTGGTAGTGGTAGGGATGCCAAGAACCAGTGGATGAAGGAACTAAGAAAAGAATGTTTATTTGCTAAATTAAGAAGAGAACATTAATTACTGTTCAAGTTGCTGTAGACCTGTAGACTAATGATAATGGAGATTATTAGCCTATTTTTCTCTGATTTATTTGAAAAATCATAACTTCAGTTTCATCTATTCTATGAGAGTAAAGTTTTAGATTATGAAAGTATTTATTAAGACTGAAATATACCAGTTAGTAAATTGCCCCAGGATTATAATCTACAAGTATACAGTAACACTCTCTCTTCTCTCTCTCTCTCTTGCTCTCACTCTCTCTCTCTCTCTCTGTCTCTCCATCTTTTGAGATATTGTGAATTAAACCCAAAACCTTCACATTGAGTTTTACATTCCCAGCCCTTTTTTTTTCTTTTAAAGACACTAAATTGCTCAGACTGAGCTCGAATTTCCAGCCCTCCTGTCTCAGCTACCCAGAGTCCTGGGATTATAGGTATACACAATCACACCCAAGTACAATATCTACCTTTCATTTGTGAAGTTCTTTTGATAAATATTTTTAAGCATGTGATTATTTTTCCAATAAGTGGGTTATAAATGCTTAGTAAAAATATAGTCATTTTCAAATGGCAATTGGAGATGGCAAGGATCTTTGGGAAGTTGACTTTATTCATTTTCAGTTTAGAGAAAAAAGATAAGTATATTTTGTACTATCAGTCCTTAAATTATGTTCATTGTCATAAGCTACATTTTCTTAAAGCATCATAAGGATTATCTAGTAAGAAAGATGACATAACACAGACAGAGGAATTCCCTACAATTTAATTTTAGCAAATTGGAAGCAATTTAGTATTTCCTTAAATATAACCTATGTAATTGACGCAGAAAACAATGTACACAGTAAAGAGATTCAAACATCTGAGGGCTCAAAACCTTGCCCATCCACTCTAAGACCTGTTTCTAGATCACCTCACTCACCCCTTCCAGGAACTCATTTCTTTTATCTACAAAAGGGGTATATTTATATCTTCTGCAGAAAGTTGTCAGCTGTGGAAGATGAAGTGAGAAAATATTGACAGAACTCTGTGTGCTGGACACATAGTAAGCCTTGAGTATATGTTTACTGTCTTTCACTGCTCAAGTAGTTTTTGTATGTTTGTTTGTAAGTGCCCCACAGTAGACTTTGTCATTCACCAGGGTGATGGACAGCTCTGCATAAGCTTAACTTGGCACAGAGGCAAAGGAGGATGTGAGTTGCTGCATGGATGCACTCACAGCTATGTGAGTTAAGTGCTTCACCCAGCACATTCGTTCACTCCCTGACGGACCACATGCTGTGCATCAGACAGGAAACACATATAGTATGGTCTCCGCAAAGCTGCAGGCATCCCCCATACTAGCATACAAATGGATTGATCCTGACATGCACATTTTCACATCTGAAATCAAAATGTACCTTCCAACTGAAGATGTTTTAAATCACTCTGAGCCAAGCAGCCTTTGTGAGGTAGTCATCATTGCCTGGGACTGCATGAACTTTTTCATTACTTTTTATATGGTTGTGTTGTGTGACACAAATCTGAGGCCAAGTAAATTTAAGAAAATTTCTTTCTGTAAATGTAAAGTTAAAAATTCTAGCTAACAGAAAAATCACCATAATTTAATTGGCACTGATTTTCTTTCATAATGGCACATGAAATATTGATGAATTTTAGAATTGAATCTTTAATTGGATGTAAGAGTTTATGCCATTACTTAGTTGAAAGCAATTTTTCATAGAAGTTCATAAAATAATGTATTTAGAATCCAGTTTTCAATTTCATGTAATATAGCCAAACACATACAAGATTAGTCTTATTTGTCAAAGTACTATGATTGTTAAAGACTCATAATTAATATATCTAAGCGTATTTATATATTATGCTAACAACAATTACATGTGTCCAGTGGATGCTGCAAACATTTAGACTACACTAGATTTAGAACGATGATTATAACCTACAGCTATTGAGCACCTATTATATGCCAATGTGTTCTCCGTCCTGTACAAGTCCTGAGACTTGATCCTCTTGCAGCCCGACATGGTAACTATTACAACTATCACTATTATATAGGTAAAGAAACTGAGGCACAAGGAGATTAAAAAATTGTCCAAAGGCACTTGGATCCAGGACACAGACCCAAGTAGCCTGAATTCCAGAGGAGCCCCTGATCTCATTTAAACACTCTAGTAATAAATGATTTGTCCCTGCCCTCAAGTAACCAAATCCAGTGAGAAGTCATATAGACAAGCAAATACTTGTCTATATGGCAAGAACAAGAAAATGTTTTAAGCCAAACCTAGTGCAATGGCACAGACCTGTAAAAACTATACTCAAGGAGGCTGAGGCAGAAGGATCCCAAGTTTGAGTCCACATTGGGCAATAATTAGTGATTTAGCAAAACCCAATCAATTGTCAAAGTGCAGTTAGATACAAAGTACCAGAAATAAATATAAGAAGGATCACCTAAGTTAATCATAATAAATTGGTGTGTAGTTATCTAGTTAAGGCCTGTCTTAACTAATCTATAAGCTTAGCAAAAGGCAAGGTCTATGTCAGCTCATTGATATAAACCTCAACACCCAGCAGAGTACCTGGTTCTCCTGGTGTAATTTACCTCAGAAAGCAAGGAAATTTAAAGACATGTAATATTTCAGTAGACCTCTCATGATCATGGCTGTGCTTGGGCATATTTGACAATATGCTTCACAATCTTTACAGTAGGGCTAACATGTTGGCTCAGCAATTCCTGTGCTCATAATTCACCCTGAATAAATAATAAAAATTAAAACACATTAAACATTTTCAGTTGCTATTAGGGATAAGTCTCTTAATGTGGTACAAAAGGTAGCGTGCTGCCCCCAGTAAATGTCTCCATCTTATTCCCTGGAGCCTGTAAATATTTTAGATTGCACAGAAAAGAGAATTAAGGTTGCAGCTAGAATTGAGGAAGCTAGTCAGTAGATTGAAAACATTAATCCTAAGGATCATGGAAGTGGAAAAGAGAGATAGAAGAGGAGTCAGAGAAGGCGAGGTGATGTTCAAAGACTCTATTGCTGGCTTTGAAGATGGAGGTAGGTGCTACAAATTGAAGATTGCAGGAAACTTTGAGAAGCTGAAAAAAGGAGGAGGTGGTTTCACCTTTAAAGCCTCCAAAGGGAACTTTTTTCTCCTAGTGAGATGGACATTAACTTCTATAGCCTAGTAAAATTATATCATTGCCCTAAGTTTATAGTAATAATTATATCAGCAGTAAGTATCTAATATAGTTAATAAGGTACAAGTTTTATCATTGATTGCATTAAGGAGTACTAAACTTATGAATTTAATAGACCAGCAAAACTTCCAAAAAATGCTACAACTAATTGCTAGCTTATAATTCTGCTAAACTTACTGCTTAAAATTATCTTTTAAACCCAACATAAAGGCTGGATATGGTGCCATACACCTGTAATCCCAGCACTTAGGAAGCTGAGGCAGGAGAATCACCTGGAGTTTGAGGCCAGCCTGGGCTACATAGTGAGTTCAAGTTCAGTCTGAGCTATATCGCAAGATCCTGTCTCAGAAAGAAAAAAATTATAACATAAGAGCGAATAATTAAAGAAAACTTACTAACTTTGTTTTTCTCATTTCATCCCTGGAGTGACAAAAATATCTAATATCAGTAATATTCTATGGTCAAATATCTGGAAACCAGAAGCATTTTGTTGGTTTTGGTATGTAGATTTTAGAGTCATTTAAAAGGAAAGAGATTGGCATAATGACAACTAAAATATAGATTATAAATTCCTAGCACAGAATTCTCATGGGGTTGGAAAAATACTTTGATAATTTTATCATTAATTTTTTTCTGTGATTTTTTCATTCATCCTATCTTACCATGGTGTGTTAATTTCCTATGGCAGCTCTAAGAAATTACCACAAAATTCCTATTTTAAGGCAACACACATTTATTCTCTTACAGTTCTGCAAGTCAAAAGCCAGAATTTGGTTTCACTGAGGTAAAGTTGAGATGATAGCAGAGCCAAGCCCTCCAGTCTCAGGGTAGGAATCTGCATTCTTGCCTTCTCCAGTCTCTAGAGCCGCAGAACCTGCATTCCTTGGACCATGGCCCCTACCTTTTCCTTCAAAGCCAAAAGCATAACATCTCCAAATCTCTCCCCTTCTGGTGAAATGGTCGTTTGACTTTCTCTTTACTGAGTATAATCTCGGTCTGCATCACTTTTATAAGGACTCTTGCCATAACATTTGGGACCCACTCAGATAACTTCAAATAATCCCCCCTTTGCAAGATCCATTATTTAATCACATCTCTGAGGTCTCTTATGCCGCAGAAGTAACAAAGGGATCTAGTGTTTACAACTAAGGTATCTTTAGGGGCCATTATTCAGCATTTTACTTACATTTAGTTTATATACACATTGTACAGCTGTTAAATTTAAGCAGGGAAATTTTCTTTGTAAGAGTCCAGAGTTACCTACTAAAGTTGTAACAGATTTAAGGATGTCTTGATTTTGGAAGGTTATCCTTAGACTACCAAAAAAGAAGGGTCATAACACAAGAGAAGAGTTTTGATAAATATAATTTACTTTTTCTGTATGATGTCTTTATAGAAATCCTCTCCTAGGTATAAAACTAACTACATGTGGTTATTCCACTCTAATTTGGAAACATTCTCTGAAAATGCTGGTACAAAAGTGACACTCAGGCTGCTAGTGCAGAACAGTCAACTGAGAATCTCTCAACAGATGCTCAGACACCCAGCCCCCACGTCAACAGTTTATTCCTGAGATCAGCTATCTCTGAGGCATATAAAAATGTAATTTGAGCAAGCTTTGAAGGTCTCTTCTTCCTTTTTACTGAATGACTATCAGACAACTGGAAGATTAATTGTAATGGCAAGGAAGAAAGAGAAAAAAGAAAAAAAAGTTGGAAAACCCAGTCCTGTGGGTGATACCGGTTCTCCTGTGCAGCCATTCCCCCTGAGATTCTGTGAGTAGCAGAAGTGAGTCTGTTCTACCCAATGCCCAACAATTGCTGAGGAGAATTTGGTGAAGGAAGGTGCTCTTCAAAGGCATCCCCTAGTGCTCCACTTCCTGCAAGTAGGCTTCACCTCCTAAAGTTTCCCGCAGCTACCAAGGGCACCAGGCTGGAGAACGAATGTTCCACACAGAGACTTTGGAGGATAGTCTCCATCTAGACAAGATTCAAAAGTGTTTCCAGAGGGGCTGCCTGGGTAGAAGGAACAGACAGAACAGATCCATTTCTGGGCCATCCATTCTGATATATCTAGAGCAATCTTGCTTTTAAAAATTTTACCTTACTGTAAACCTTACCTTACTGAGTTTTTATTTTTAAGAATGGATCAACTACTTTTTTAAAAAATAAGATTGTAAGGGAACACAAATTATGTGACCTCATGGTTTTTGCAATACTCATGCATGCAGCAAAGGCATACTAAAAATATACTGGTTAGTAATAAAGTCTTTAGAATGAATATTTCTAAGTGTAAAACTTGAGTTGTATGATCCTGACTCCGATTACTTCAACTCTCAGGTATAGACTGATTCCTGCATCTATACAGTAGTGATAATAATAATTGCCTGCTTTCTCATAAGCATTTTATGGGACGAAAAACATGTTACTAGTAAAACTTGATCCATTTAAAATCAGGAACAGAACAAGATGACATATCATTCTGGCTTGTTTTGAATATTGACTTAGAGGTTATAGTAGCATAAGAAAAAGGATTGTGATGTATATGGATAGGAAAGGGAGGAAGAACATTGTCATTACTCACAGATAATTATCAACATAAAAATGCCAAAAAAGTCTACAAAGGAGTATGATAACTTTTTGATTGGGTGCCCAGACTCCGGAGCCAGTTAGTTCAACTTCAAATACTGAATACCATTTAACTCCTGGTTTGCTGTTGAGCAAGTTTTTGTCTTAGTATTTACTTGCTTAAAATAAGAACACTAGTTATATCATCATCATATGATATAGCATCATCATATAGCTATGCAGATTGCATTTATATATTAAATACTGGTATATATATATCATATAATATTTTGCTCCTGTTATTAGTCTTTGAACCAAATAGAGATAGTAAGAAAAATCTACACCAAAAATGAGTTACACTCCTACATATCAGTAAGAGATTGTTCAAAAGTTAAAACTGCAACAAATATTACAAATAAATTTGACAAAATATGTGCAAGATCTTTATGGAAAAATACTATAAATTTTAGGAATGAGAAGAACTACATAAATGAAATATATTACCATATTTGTAGAGGTATAAATTAAATGGTGTGAAAACATAAACTCATTCCAAATTAGTCCATAAATTCTTCATAATTCCAACTAAAATCCTGGCTTTAATCCTGGTATACAACTTGACAAGCCAACTCTAAAATATGTCTGAAAAAGTAGAAGAAAGTGAGGCAATTTTGAAAATAAACAGTCTAAAATAGTGTGCTATACCAAATATCAGGACTAAAAGCTATAATCATGCAATGTAGTGTCAGCAGAGGGATAGACAAACAGGCCTGTTTGACATAAACAGCAAAGTCGAACAAGCTAGCTGTTCAGATCGGTGGGAAAAAAAAAGATCTCAGTTGATAAATAGGCTTATGCCCTAAGAACAAGAGCCAAACAGACGCCTTTGTTGCAGGGTAGCAATTCTTTACTTTGATATTTTAAATGGGGGGAAATTCAGACTCCTCCTCACATTAGCCACAAAATTAAGCTGTGAGTGGATTATAGAACTAAATATGAAAAATGAACTTTAACAGTTGAAGAATATTTAAAACTCAGGCAACATGCAAAACTTATCAAAATATGTAACAAAAATTAAATAGGTAACCTAAAGCCAGAGGGAAGATATTTGCAATGCCTTTAAAAATTATGAGAGTTGGCTGGGGTTATAGCTCAGCAGCACAGTGCCTGCCTGGCAAGCACAAAGTTGTGAGTTCAATTCCTGGTACCAATAAATAAATAAGATTAGAGGGAAGGAGGAGGAGATGAAGGCAAAATAAAAGGAATTAATATGTATTATGTTCATGAACCATCTCCCTGTGATTAACGTGATCATTAGGTATTATAAACATGTACTAATAAGATAAAAATTAAAAGATTAATATCTATACTATCTAGATTTCATTGAAATCAACAAGCAAATCAATAGGAAATTCAAACACGTTAGGACAAAAATGTCAAAAATGAAGGACAAGCAGTTCACAAAAAGAAACACAATTGGCTAATATATAAATGAAAAATAAATTTTAATCTCACCCATAATCATGTCCATGTTACAAAGCTGGAAAAAAGACTATTCATGCTGAAGGGTGGGTTTGTATAACTAATAAGAGATTGTATAAAATAACAACTTACACCATTAGAAAAAAAATCTTCAGAGATATAATCTTATCTATTTTTGTCTGTTCCACAGGGTGATTTAGAAGAGAGAGATTATAGATGTAAAAATGTTCCCAAGACTTAAAAGTACTATACAAAACATTTATTAATACCTATATTATAACAAAAATGAAATGAATGCTGATCTTTGATCTGAAGAGATTGTGGCTCCTAGCTAGTTCTAACATTCCCATACTTATGGCTAGAGGAAGTTCCTGAGAAAAAACCCTCACAGGAGCCCTTAAAAGGAGACTATTGTTCTGATTGGTTATCTAGCTGTGACTGCTGTTCATGGCACTAACTTACTTTCAACTAAACTAGTTTATGCATTGTGGTGAATTAAAAGCTGGTGGTTAATTTTAACAGCAGCTGAACTGAATCAGCGTGGTGCTGTGTGTGAAGGGTCCACCTGAGGAAAGTTGCCAGCATAAAAAGAAGTGGAGAGGAAGAGAATAGTGTTACGGGTTCTCTTAAGTATCATTGTTTGGAGCTGTTCATTCGTTTGGAGTTGTTAGTTGTTATGTAGCTGTTGGTTCTCCTGGAGGAGCTTGTCATGCTGGCTTCCCTGCTATGAATTCAGCTGTTATCTTTGGAGGAGTTTGGGACCTTGTTGCTGAGAATGGCTGTGGTTCTCTGGGGGAGCTCTGGTTCTTACATTGAGCATCGCTTCCTGGCTCTGGAGGGGAAGATGTGTGCTGTTTAATCTCCAGGAGAAGCTTGTCATGCTTTCTTCTGGATATGAACTCGGCTATTCTCATAGTCAGAGGAGCTTGGGAATTCATTGTCGCTGTGATGGCTGTGGCACTTTTGCGGGGAACTCTAGTCTTTATTTTGAGCATTGCTTCTTGACTCTAGTGCAGAACACTCAATCTACTGGCACAGATCCTTCACCCTGCTGGCACAGACTTTGTAGCTTCCACTGCTGAACTTTGGGCCTTCCCAATGCAGATCCACGAAACAGACTTGCATGAGTCATTGTCGTGGGCTCTTGGCCTCCAGTTGGACTCATAGGGCGGGTGTTATCACTGGCTCTAGGTCTTCAGCTGGACTCATGCAGGACATTGCTGTGAGATCCAGCCCTCAGCTGGATTCTCTAGTTCTTTAGTGTGTGGTCAGATTCCCTGTACTTCTTGTATTTGATTCTGGGTGGCTATCATAAAATAATATTATAAATTGTGTGTATAATTATTTTCCTTACCACCCATGACTACAATATGCATAAGTAGGTAACACTTGCAAATATTATAATAGACTAGGTTTAAAACATTTACTTCTGTTTAAAAAAAAGAGAGGAGGAGGAGGTTACCAATGTTCTTTATCAGATAATATTTTAAAAATTCTGTTTGACTCACATGTTATCTAGTGAAATTAAATATTTTTTTTTCTTCATAGTTTTTTGTGTAGTTAAAATTTTTAAATAACTGTTTTGGAATTATAAAAGACCTACTTGATCATGCTAAACATGTTTAAATAGAACAAAGGGGTAGAAACACAAATCAAAGTGGTCTGCCACCTCTTTGTTGAACCTAAATAATTATGAAAGATTAACATTTTAATACTGAAAGTAATGTAATATTGCAATAAAAATTAGTGATCTTATTTATTTGAAGTGTAAAATGATTATATTTCTTAGCAATACCAAATGCTGGAGATCACAGGAGAAATGAGGATCTTGAAAATTAAAATTTTGAGTTTCCATGCAGTGGTCATATCTTCCCTCAGTTGCTTGACCTTATTTCTTGCTATTTCCACACTCCTTTTCTTTTTTCCCATTCCCTACCTCAGACAAAAGAGAAACGAATCTTTTTTGTGATCATATGGGAAACAGCAACATTGGTTGGAAAATATCAGAAAACTGATAATTCTCCCAAATGTCCCATTGTTTTTCAGAATATTCTCAGGGAGCAAGTATTAACTATTATTATTGCCAGCCTACTGACAAGCACAGTGACAAGAATATGATTCAGAAAAGCTACCAATTTTTAATTGAGTTCTGACAGTGTGTCACAGGATTTGTCTACATTTTTCATTTTATTAGCAATTATAACTAGCATCTATGAGCAAATTAATGATACAGAATAATAGATTTCATTCTGTCATTTTCATACATGCATACAACATACTTTGATCTTACACTCTACCTATTACCATCCTTCACCCTTCCCTCTTTGATGTCTTTTCTTTAGTGGTCTCCCTTTTATTTTCATGCCTTCCCTAAGCCAGATTCCACAAATGAGAAAAAGCATGTGATATTTGTCTTTCTGGATGTGGCTTATTTAGCTTGGCATGATTATCTTCAGTTCCATGTATTTTAATACAAATGTCATGATCTTTATGGTTGGAAATATGGGAAATATGTATATTCATATGCATATTCATAATCACTTTCATATATGTCACATTGTCTTATCCATGCAGTCATTGACTCTACCACTTGGCTGTTGTGACTAATGCTGCAATCAACATGGGTGTGCAAATATCTCTATAGTACATTCACTTTGATTCCTTCATATATATACTGAGGGATGGTATAGCTATATTTTATAGTAATTCTACTTTTAGAATTTTGTTTGAGGAATCTCCATACTGGTTTTCTTAGTGGCTGTACTAATTTGCATTCCGACCTATAGTATAGGATGGTTCCCTCATTTTTTTCTCTCAGTACGCAAGATAAGACTTATCATCATTTCACAGAGAAGCAAACTGAAATGAAACACTTGAAGTAACCACACTCTGGTCCCACAGTAAGTGCCAAAGCTCACCGTTATAACCAGGCAGTCATTGCAACGTGCTCTGCTCTTTAAACCTAACTGCTTGAGTCTCACCTCTTACCAGTCAAAATTTGCAAAAGCACGCTGGATCCCGTTACACAATATTTTTCTGATGATCAATGTTATGCTTAAAGTTTTTGAAATTATTTTCAAAGCTGATAGTAATATAAAAATATAATAGATCAATCCAGTGTAAACGCTTTGAAAATCCGCCTCAAAAGAAAACACTCACTATGGTTGAAATAACTGATGATTTCATGACCCTACAGGTTTTCTCTTGGGGCTGCAAATGTGACCCATGGTTGTAACAGATGCTGATATGCTGATGAATTGCAAACTTTAATGCCAGCTTCTCCAAGTTACAGGTTTGTATTGTGCCTTTTCTAAGGGATATCCAACAATTATTTTTATTTTTTTTAAATTTTGTTTTATTTTATTTTTTTGGTACCAGGGTTTGAACTCATGACCTTGTGCTTGCCAGGCTGGAGCTTACACCACTGAGCTAAATCCCTGTCCCTCTAACAATTATTTTTAAAAAGTCCAAAGTAAAAATCATTCCCTCAATGGTACTATTACATATTAATCCCCTTGCATTTTCTTACTCAGCATGGTTTTCTCCTTTATTCATTTCATCAGAATTTATTATGCAATTTATAATGCAATATTTGTTTGCTCATGTGTTTTTCACCAATCCTAAAGGATAAAGGTTGCTTTGTTCACACAATATTCCCAATATGTAGGATAATATGACTTATAGTTGAAACTTAAAAACAAACACATTTGGTAACTTGTAAATGCATAATGAAAGACCAAATGACACCGGTAGCTTCTCTTGTGTCAATGACTATATTATAGTATGTTTATAGTATTCAATGACTATAAATAGCAAGAACGCCCACACCTTTATGGCCAAAGCCTTAAAATGTAAATCACCCCAGTTTTGCTTCTCTTCATTTTCCCTTCAGTGACTTGGGTCAGGCCCTAAATTACCTTGTCCTTTGCATAGCTGCAATAACATCTTTATGGGACCGTGCTCCTGCTTTCAGCTTTAACCACAGTTTCACAGTCCTACAAGCACAGTCTTCCTAAATTAGTGTTTATCAAACTTTTTTTTAACCTATGTCTTCTAAAACATTTTCTCCTTTTTAATTTCTACTCAGTTCTATAAAACCTTTAGGAAATTTTACTTTCTGCTGTTTATAACACACACACACACAAACACACACACAGGAGATGAACTGAAATACTTTTAAAAATTAATTCTCCAAGATTTGGGCACAGCCCTTCTCATTCATTTGACAATTTGAATTATTCTAACATCAACTTACTTAAAAACTCTTTAAGGGCTCTACACTGTCTATCATTGATTTCACATTTGACTGTACCTTAGGTTCATCTTAGCAGTTTCCCTCAAACTGAGATTCTATGTTCCTTTAGATCCCTTGGTTAATGTTTTTGTTTGTCATTTTGAGACTGGGTTTCACTATGTAGTTAACGCTGACCTTAAACTCACTTTGTAGCCTAGGCTGGTTTTGAATTCACAATTATCCTCCTGCCTCAGCCTCCCAATCTCTGGGATTATGGGAGTGTGTCACCACACCCAGGTCCTTGGTGAAATTTTTTAAAAACTGCATTTTAATGTTATTTTCATGATGATCTAAAATAATTAAAAGTGTGTTCTGAATGATCTCTTGTTCACTGTCCTTGTCTGTTATGTTTATGGTGGCATGCATAGAAAATAGCATTGTTTGTTAGGAGCTAATGATAAAAGAATGAAATAATCTGTCAATAATCTGTTGTTCCCTTTTTCTCAGTAATAAAATCATGTGACTACCTCTAATGATGACTATTTTTTTCCCAGAATCGCTTGTGGCTAAATGTACCCATGGGGTGCACTTAAGCATGGCATGTATCTCTGGGATTTGTCCTTCCAAAGAAAAAGCATGCCTTTTTTCTTTTTTGTTTCTCTATTTTTCTGTAAAGCATAGGGTCATGCTGTAGTAGTTTTCTTATTTGATGAACTGTCAGACTCATGCAGTCCCTATCATGATCAAGAAGCCTGACCCCCTACAGACTTACCTTTCTGGCCTTTTATTAGAGGATGATATAGCTTGTGACTAGATGTTCTCCCACAGCCTCTTGCAGTCGTGAGAGGTCCTTTTTTTAAGAGGTGGCTGGATCTAGACTGAGTTATGCTGGGATTAAGGGTAGAAAATTACTGAATTAGTCTACTGGTTGGCACCCACCCGAAACCACATAGCCTATATAGAATATAAAAGGGGCAGAAAGAAACTGCTATTGTTACTTGGTGATCACTTATCACTTTTGAGCTGTTTCTACGATGCCCCTCTCTCTTGCCATTCTGGCTTGGAGCCAGCCAATTATGGGCTGAAATCTCTACAAAATGTGAACCTAAATAAACCTTTCCTCTTTTAACTTCGAGTGCTGTGTATTTTGTCTCAGTAATGAAAAAAATAGCTGAGACAGGTAATAAACATCTATGCTGTTTAAATTTTTGTGGGGAGGTACCAGGGATCAAACTCACAACCTCATTTTTGTCAAGCAAATGCCTGTGCTGCTGAGCTAAATCCTTGGCCCTCTCCTGTTTAAATTTGTTGTGTGAGTCTTTAGTCACTTGTAGATGAAATTAATTCTAACAATCACATGGACTTACAACCAAAGAAATTCTTAAGTAAAGATCAAATAACATTGAAGTAGGTTTTAATAAGTTAGAATTCACAGCAGTTCAAGCAGGAAGAAGTAGTGGATAAACTGATTTATCACATGACACGCAATCGCATTGACGTACTAAACTCTGACACCCTTGCATTCCAGCAGCAAGGTAGGACCATATTCATTGTGCAAGCAGCAACTTAGTTCAGTAAACATCACCCCACATTTTAAATTGATATTGTTAGATTTAAATTTCATTTGAGATTTCTAAGCTGATCAGTTTACACCTATCTTTACTGTACAATGGTTTATTTGTTAACAAGTTATAGAAATACCAACCAGGAAATCATATTGGAATGTGCCATCCCCAGCCTCTAGAGTCTGAAGCAGCACATGGGAAGCTATGATTTTCATAGGGGTTTCCATTGATGTGTTGGGAATAGATTGGCATATCTGAATTCTGAAGTTGGTTCACAAATCCTTTGAAGGTCCACCCTATCAGGCCCCCAGTTTCATTTCTTAACATCTTACCATCATCACTCACCCTTTCTCTTACAGCCATCATACAGCTTGAACTGCCCCCCAAAGTTCTAAACTTTCTACTCCATGCTCTGACACACATTTTTCTTCTTGAGATAATTTCTCCATGTTCTCTTTTATTTCACTAAGTCCTATTTATCCTTCAAAATCAAACAGGACTTCCTAAAGGAAATTTTCTTTCATCTTATACCTCTCCTCTGTGCTAGTAACACCCAGGGCCAACTTCTGTGTCTATCAGTTATTGTCCTCTAGTATAGTTGTTATTGGCTGGTCTACCCCATTAGACCTTAAGTTTTGGAGGGCAGGGTTAGTGATAGGTGATGTGGTACCCTCGTTTCCTAGTATACAGTCAGAACAGTGCTCAATAGATGCTTTCTAAGTGGATTAATGAGAAATCAAATGAATGAAGCAGTCATTGAACCATATAATATATAATGTATCTTGACATTAGATGATATATGTCTGTAAGCATAGTGGTATGGTATTTTGGGTAGTAAATCCTAAAGTGCTAGAATGTCTGCTTTTTAAAAATTTAATTTATTTGAATTGTGAGGAATTTCACCAAGATCTTTGGAATAAATTCACACATATCACACAAAATTCAAAGGGGCTTTGTAGCCTACTAAATTTAATTATGGAAATCACTACTGAAAATTAAACTATATATTGGTGTATTTTTCCATTGAAGGTTAAATTTAACATAGTTAGCAACCTTACTCTCAGCCCCCAAAATATGATTGTTTAAACTTGAAGACAGAAAACAGATGAATATGATGTTGTAATAGCTATTTACTGCTGTGTCACAAGTAACCTCAAAACTTAGTGGTTACAAAAAACAAGTATTAGTAACTTCACTGAGTTTCTGAGGGTCAGGAACAAGGGAGTGATTTGGGTGAATAATTTTGGCTTGAGATCACTCACGAGTCTGTGGTCCAGCTGTCACGTGGGGACATATTCTCATCTGAAGAAGTATGCACTTTTAGGTTTAGTCATATGGCTGTTGGCAAGCCTCAAAAGATCCACTTCCAAGATCATTCACATGTGCATTTCACAGGATTGCCTCACACTATGGTAGCTGACTTCCTCAATAGTAATTCAAGAGATAAAAAGAAAGAAAATGAGCAGGAGTGTCCAAAACAGAAGCTGTAGTCTGTTTATAAACTAGTATCAAAAGTGTGATGACATTATTTCTGTCATGTATTTCTTCAAAGTGAGTCACTAAAGCCAGGATACACTCAAGGGAGGAGGATACATGGGAAGTGGTTGTCAGGAGGCAGGATCATTTCAGGACCTCTTACAAACTGCCTATCAAAAACATTGTCTTGTAATTCAGATATAGATACAGAACAAAACAGCAGCATATTACAAGGGGAGTTGTGCTGAAACTTAGGAAATTAAAGTGAGAAAGAGGAACGCCTTCAAATAATGTTTAAACTTAGTGTTTAAAATGAATTCATGTTGTGTAGAAGTGGCCTTAAAATTCATCTAATGGGTATTAAAATTTTCATGGCTTATGTTTGTTTTGGAATTAACATCAGGTTAATTCTCTAGTTCTCAATGTAATTCAGATTCCTCTCATCAGAATATAACAGATGAAAGGAATCATTTGTTATAGGTATTGTTTACTCTATTCAACTTTTACCACTAGTATTTGATGTTTCCTCTTAAGTAAAGGGGAAATAATTTTCTTTTAATTATTGGGTTAACCATACTTACATATTAACATAGATCTCCAGGCGGGTCAGCACAATTCCTTAAAATAATCTTAACAGTTAATGTTATCATGAAAATTTAGTCTTGAACTCCTGTTGTGGTATAATGAATAAATATTAATTTAGTTAGGAAGATAAGATTTTGAATTTTTTTAGATTTTTTTGAAAACCCAGCAAAATATTACGATTCATGTCTGAAATGGCAGAAGTGTCCAACATCATTTTTAACAACAATTTTATGGCATTAGCTCTATTTTCTTCATCCACGTTTATAGTAGAAGTAGACAATAGGAAAGGTTTGTATCCTTTTTCAGTGCTGTGTTTTGGGTATGTGTGTTCCCTAAGGTTATGTATTGGAACCATGATTCCCAAGGAAATGGCATTGAAAAGGTAGAAACTTTTAAGTGGAGCCTAGTGGGAGATGAGTACATCGTAGGGTAACAGTATTATTTGCAAAGCATTAATGCCCATATTTTGAGAGTAGGAAAGTCTTGTGCAACTCGATTAGTTCTCGTGAAACAGGGTTTGTTATGAAACAAGGCCATCCCCATGTGCTCGGTGACTGCACTGGGCCATGTCCTTTTTTGATTCTTTTTCATGTTATGACACAATCAAGGGGGTACTCACCATATTATTTGGATGTCCCAGCCATCAGAAACATGGTTAACCTCAGCCACACAAAAATGATCTTGGCTACTTAAATTATAAGTTTCTAAATTGAATAGACTTTTTCTATAGCTATGTCTCAGACCTCTGTTTTCTAATCTTTTTGTTGGAAATCTGTCTTTGGTTCTCCAAAGCTTTGAGAACCTTGGAAAGCAGGTATTGTGATGATCAGAGAAGAATGTTGGAAGTGAAGCATCTGTCCCAGGCCTCACTTCTAGTTTCTAGTAGTTTCTTGACTTGTGATGGCAAAACTTATCTTCACAAGGCGTTCTCCCTATGTGTGGATGTCTAACTTTCCCCATTTTTGTGGACATCAACCATACTGGTTTAGAGGCCCACTCTGCCAGTATGACCTCATCTTAAGTAAGTGTACTGTATCTGCATATACTGTACCTCTTTAAAATATGGTCGCAGTCTGAGGAACTAGAAGGATTAGGACTTCAACATGTGAATTGTGAGAGAACACAGTTCAATCCATACCAAAGTTCACTGGCAGTGGGGGATCATCACTGTGTAATGATTTGTAATGTTTGTTGCTAGTTTTGCTTGTGTTGTTGTTGTTTTAAAACAGGTGCATTGAACAGACCTGTGAAAATGCTGTAAGTAGCGGTAGTGGGTAATAATGATTAAAGGATTTATACCCTACAGGCTAATTTCAGTTGATTTGAGGGCAATACTATGAAATATAATGTATCTCATCTGCTCACCTTCCCTTGCCAGCCTCAGGAGAGGACATTCACTCTCTCTCTGACCTAAATTCCAACTGGCTTTGTCCTGGTACCCTAAGTGTCCCAGGTGTTTTCCTCCTTAGTTTCTTTAAATGCAGTGCTCTTTATGCCTAGATTGCTCTTTCCCTGCTTCACTTAAGCTAATGCCACTGCTTCAGGGCTCAAGGTAAATGGCACTTGTTCAAGAAATCTTTACTTGAGCTCTCTAGAGTAGAACTATCTCTCTGGTTATTTGCTCTTATAACTCTTAGTCCTGCTATTGTGAAACATCAGCACAATTGTATTTGTGTGACTAATTTTACAATTTGTCATTTGTGCTGTGTCTGATTCACCAGACTCCAAGTTCCATAACAGGGAGGTAACATCTGTCTAATATCATCAGAGTTTAATGCTTTGTACTGGATATATATTTATTGTGTAAAAAAGTAAAAAAAAAAAAATCTGCGCCAAGGTGGGAGCTTGGGAATGGAAAAGAAAGGACAGGACAAGTTCAGAAAATTTTATGGTTTGGTATTAAATATGGTCAGCAAATATAACATAAAAGCTTCAGTATGGGAAAAAGATAGCACCACTGATAGAATTGAAGACGTTAGAAGAATTATATTCAGAGTTCTCTTTTGGTATATTTTTATGTGAGGTGGTTGATGAGAAATTGAGTAATAATATCTACTGATCAGTTAAAGGACAGAAGGTAGACAAATCTTTGGTTGGTGTTTGTACCTCATGCTGGTTCCCAGAAACTCTCACCAAACACTATTGAGAGAGGAGAGAGAGGAGATATTCTGCTTTTTATGGTTTGTATTTCTGATGCAATATATTCAGGCATCTTGATATGTGTCTATTTTTTATTTTTGTGACATTCACATTTAATGTAGATCTGGTAGAAAATCAAAAACCTAAAAAAATCAGAAAAACTGGGAATATGTAAGTAAGAAATTAATTTGCCTACTAGATCATTATGCAAATTGATATAATACTTCTGGATGACTATTTTTCTTGTTTTGTTTTGTTTCCCTGAGATGGGACCTCATTATGATGCCCAGGCTTGTGTTGAGTCACGGACCCATGTAATTCTGCCTCAGTCTTCTAAATAGTTAGGACTGCAAGTATATTCTATCACACATGGATAGGTGACTATTTAAAAATGTAGCATAAAATATTCAAAAATAACAATATTTTTCATAATGCATCATTTCTATGTTTAGGAAAGTATTTAAAGGAATCAATCAACTACCTGTAGAAGGTTTGCTCAGAAGGATTCAGTCTCTCTATTTAGATATGACTGGGATATGGTTGAATTTTTTTAGTTACTTTTCCTGTTGGATTTTATATGAGGTATAATTGAAACACATGGTAATGTTTAAATTTGAAAAATTTCTTATAGTAAAAGATACATTGCCATTTATCCCCTTCAAAATACTCACCTTTGTTTTGAACACTCTCATCCCATCATCCTTGCCACTCTCTGAAGCAGTTCTGGAAGTGCTCTTTCTTGAATGTCTTTAGTTATACTGTGTACTTTACCTCAATGTCCTGAAGTGACTCAAAACATTTACCTTTCATGGTCATTTTAACTTTTGGGAAGAACCAGAAGTTTCACGGTGCCAGATCTTATGAAAAAGGTGGATGGGAACGAATGGTAACGTTTTTACAAGCTGTCTTTCCATTGGATGCCACGTGGCAGCTGCATTCACTAAATTTTGGATCACACCTCGTAAAAGCACTCATAAAAGAAGATTTCTAGAGCTTCCTCAGGAAGTGGCAAAAATGATGAATAAATGTGTTTGGAATGAGAGGAAATTTTTTGAGGGAGATAAATGACAACGTAACTTACTAATTTTTAAAAATTTAAACATTTGCTGTATCATTTCATCACAGCTCATAGTATGAACAATTTTAAAATTCAAGTTATGCTATATATACTGTTTTAAAGTCCATTTTTCACTTACTCTCTGACCATTGACATATGTTGGATTATGTCCCCGTAACCTGTAATTAGGTTATTTCCATGTTTTTCTTTGATAAATATGTTATGATAAATATCTCTATACATAAAGCTTCTTTATCCAAAGTAGTTAATCAACTGTGAACTTGAAGTAGAATCATTATCCCTTTTTAAATATTCTTGCATGTATTACCAAATGATCTTCAAAAAGTTAAACCAGTTTATACTCTAATTAGCAAGACATGACATTTTATAGTGTCACCAAATTCTGGCCAACTTTAAAGCTATTTCCGATTAGATATATGTGACTCACTGGGCCAAATCTATTCAAATAGGCATTCTTCTTTGCTTTGAGGAAAGAAGAAAAAGAGGTCATGATCACACACCTGTCATTAGTGACATAAATTGTAGGGTAAGTGGACTTAAATGTATGTAATAAGTATTTCAGTCTATTTACACTGAGTTAATTTGAATTGCACATGTGTAGAGCTTAAATATAGAACATCTATCCTACAATTGTTTTGTTATCCTTAACTTTTTCCTCCTGAGAACTGTTTAGCTTTTTTATTGAAGCAGTACCGCACTCTACATGCTATATTGAGACATTAGCCATATTTATCGGTCTCTACCTGATTCCCCCCTCCTGCACTCTGTTGCACTGAGGAGAGGTTTCAGCAGTATCCACCATTGCCAGAAGGAAACTGTCTGAGAATATGTCTCTTCCTAAACTGGGATTCATATTAAATAAGCTAATGCTCTTCCCCTGTATACAAAGTTTTTTCTCTCATGAACGCTCACACATTTATTTCATCCCAGGTGTTTTCAAACTGGTAGCAAAATTTATTGCATTGTATTTGCTGCATGAGAACCTATGAAAGATCCCTTTACAGACAGATGAAGAGCTCATTTCCCAGAGCAGAGTATATAGAATGTTGGGCAACTGGGAGAAAACCTTTCCACAGTTCTTGTAAAAAAAGTTATGTTCTGAATAACAGAAAAAAAACATGGAGAATAAAAATGAAGAATTACAGAAGGGAAACTGATAACCTTAGAAAAGAAGCAGAATCAGGAACAGTGAAAAGTAGCTACCTCAAAGTGGTAGATAATTTTGAAATTAGAAAAATGTTAAGTTGAAAATTTCCTTATATTTGCTTCATTTAAGATAGTTTAAAAAATTTTTAAATGTGCTTTTTCTTTCTTCTCAAATGCTACTAAAATTAATCTTACATTCATTCATGAAAGCTTTTATGTGATTATCAATGAGTTTTTCTAACGTGAATAGAAAGACTTAGCTTAGACATTTGATTAGTTATACATGTTTGGAAATGGCTTATAGTACTGTTTTAGCTTCCACTTAAACATGGGGCTGTAATTATACACATCATTGCTGATGTGAAATTTAAATATAAAATGTACTGAGTATACAGTACATTATGTTAAATAAATTCTATTGCAGAATAACCTGTACTTCACCATTTTAAGATTTTTTTCCATAAAGACCAAGAATTCATTCTAAAGATTCATCAAGAATCAATTCTAAATTGTGAGGGAGTTTTACATGAGTGTGGTATTGTCTTGGGCTATTTAGGTTTGCATAGACTGGGTGGTTTATAAGCAACAAACACTTATTTCTCATGGTTTTGGATGCTGAAAGTCTTAGACCAGAGTGTCAGTATGGTCATGTTCTGGCAATGGCCCTCTCAGAATAGTAGTCTGAGGCATCATCGTGTACTCACATGATGAAAAGACAGCAAGCTAGCCCTCTGGCCTCTTCTTACAAGGTCTTTAGCCCCATCCATGGGAACTAATTATTTCCCAGTGGACATACCTCCCAATAGTATCATCTTGGGATTAAGTTTCAACAAGAGTGTTAGGGGATACAGTTGTTCCATCTATAAAAAATATACACTTGCTTTTTAGCCAACCAATATTCATATTCTTCTTCATCCTTCCTAACAAATTCTCATTTTTCTCAACACAGAGTATGCTACTAAAAATACTGATCTCCTGTCATTTAAGAGAAATAATGTGATACAACACTGCAAAAGGGCTAATTGGAAGTCTGCTGTAGATTTATCTGAATATGTCAAGTTTTAGCTCTCCTAACACAAGTATAATGCTTCTCTTTTCCATCTTATTCTTCCCTTAAATTCAGACATGAGGTGCAGGGATGGAAGAACCACCTTGTAACCATGAAGCTTGTGTGATGATTATGAACAAGATGGTGGAAGACAGCACTATGATTTAGATTGAAAATGTTCCCCAAAAGTCTTGTGTGTTCAGAGGTGGGGCTTTTGGAAAGTGTTTGGGTCACAAGGGCTCCAACTTCACAAGTGAATCGATCCATTGATAAGATCATAATTCAATGGCATAATTGGGAAGTAATAGAAACTTAGAAGATGAGGTCTAGGTGAAGGGAGTGGGTCATGGGGGTGTGACCTTGGGGATCATATCTGGTCCCTGGTTCCCTGTTCTCTGCCTCTTTCCCTATTATTCTGTTTCCTGGCAACCATGAGGTGAGCAGCTTTCCTCTGCCATACCCTTCCACCATGCTGTTCCTGCCTTGTAGCTACCCAAGCATGGACTGAAACTGTAAGCCAAAAATAAAACACTGTCTTTAAATTGTGAATGTCAAGTGTGTCTCAGTAATGGAAAAGTGACTAATACAGGCAGATATGAAATGAGCTTGGGTATCTGATTATATCTCAGAACAGCTGTTCAAGCCCTAAACTGCTCACATCTAGAGCATCATAGAGTTTTCTATTATTCATGGCTAAAACAGTTCTAACATATATTATGAACAATTCTCTGCTTAGTTTACCAATGCATGAGAGAGAACCCTTTATTTAAAATAGCAAAATGCTTCCTTACAATTTTAAAATAAATAGTCACTGCCTGAAGTCTCTCAAAGCCAGACTCTTTCACCAGTATTCATTCGCCTGAGACCCACTGGACTTCCCATGGTCCAACATAAGATTAGCAAAATGTCCATCACAGCTGGAAGACTACACCCACTTGCCCCAGTTAGGCCATGCATCCTTTCTCATGGTCTTACTCAGTAAGATTGTTAAATATCTGAATGTCATCTCAGTTTAAAAATTTTCTTCATCAGAATAACATTAACACTATTTTTATATCTTAAACTGTAATAACATGTACTGAATACTTAATGCCCATTTATTCCTTTTCTTATAGAAAATTTTCAATAATTTCTCTAATTTTAACTGGATGCTAAGAATTTATTTTCTTCTATTATATATATATATATATATATATATATATATATATAATTTTTTAAAACAAAGGTCTTTGGTTAAGCATACTTCAATGCTTTTTAAATTTTCTATGTCCACGTATGTTTAATGCCACCCTGTAGCTATCTGTGTATTGGTTTCCCTTTTGCCTCTGCCTTGTCAACATAAGGATAACAGATTTGGATACTTGAGTTATAAAAGCCTTGAGTCATCTATATTTAATGCTCATCATTATAAAGCAGGTATTTTTTATTCTTTTTCCAGATGCTTAGATTTATAACATCTCAGCGCTTTCTATGATAACTTCAACTGGAACTTGTATTTGGCTTCTTTCTTTTTACCTTACAGATGTCATAGAAAGGTGACCTGAAAAGCTGCACATAACTTATCTTCCTATTCTTCTTTTTAAACTTTGCATACCCTTAGTAGAAAAGAAAACAAATAAGCCAAAAAATAAATAAAAAATAAAAAACCTCTTATTACTTCTCCACTTGTATTTTATTACTTTTTTCTATTTTACTCTTCCTGAATCTGGCTTTCATAAGAGTCACCACTGTCTTGTATTAGAACTGAAATTCCCACAGTCATTGAATATATACACAAAAGTGAATTTCATGGTTGGACAGAGTTAGGGAGAATTTAATTAAATTCAGTGAACTGGTCTGTTAGACAACCTATATCAAAATTATGTTAAGTAATAATGTGTATGTTAAAGGATAAATTTTTTAAAAAGATAAAATTGTGACTTTTGAACAAATATAAAATGAACAGATGAAAACATTTTAACTTAATGGAGGAATCTGTAGCCATTTCCACCATCTCAAAAGAGAGTTTACTATCAGATTCTGAAATAAATAAGCGAAAAGATAGAAGGCTGGCCAAGGAGGAGTGTGAGTATGGCTTGGTGACAGAGTGCATGCTTAGTATGCCTGAGTCCTTGGGTTAAATCCCTAGCATGAGGGTTGGAGGGTTAGGAGGGTGGGGGAAGTCATTGTTGACAGGGAAATAATCAATTGAGTTTCACTAGACAGTGTGCTTTTGAATAGGTATAATTATTTGCATTATTATCAGTTCCTACAAGTTAGTTTCTATCTCTAAAGGGTAAAATTGCCTAGTCCAAAAGAAAGGTAATTGCTAGACTTATGAACTTTGTAGGACATACCACAAGTTTCAAAGTCCTTCACACATTTTCCTTGCATACATATATTTCCTTGGGTATGTACAATAGAAAAGGTGCTCTTTCTAAGCTTAATGGAACTAGCTTAATGGCCTTTCCTCAGAGGAAGAGGGAAGAAGAGGTAAAAACGGATATAGCAGAAATTGAGTGAGAGGAGAATTATTAAAGCCAAGACTAGGAAACCAAGTAAGAGTGAGGCAAGTTGTCCTTTTCCATCCCAGTTGGGTAGTCTTAAAAGCTTGGGCGCTAGAGCTACACAGATGACTGAAACCCCATTTCTGTCACTTAACAATGTGTGAGCTTCCAGACAGTAATGTACTCGATCTTTTGAAACCCAGGTTGATTTATCTGTGTAATGAGGTCCTTAGTAGTACACAATTGATAAGTGTGTTTGGAGGGGTAAAATGAGATGACCTAAGTTAGATGTTTAGCATAATAACTGGCTTGGCAAAGTGCCAATTAAATGTTAGTTGTCATTGTTAATATATTTATCATAACTGTCTTTTAATTGGAACTGATAGGTTCAAGTGAAACCAGCTCTAAAGTATGTAATAACATCAAATTAATTTTTAAAATAGAATTGAAGCTGACTTATAGTCAACTGGATATATTTCAAGCATATTGTTTGGTAAATTTTAGACATAAATACTATAAAACATCAACCCTAAAATTTCCTTCATGACTAAATCTCTACTTCTCATTTTTCTTTATTTTCCATATGTATGCCCATATAGCTGCTTACTTACTTTTTGTCCTTTAGTATATGCTTTTTAGAATGTTTGTAAATAGGGGTATAATATATATATTATCTTTTGCCTGCTGTCTTTCACTCAGCATAATTATTTTGAGATTTATCAACGCTGTCCTATGTAATAATAGTTTGTCCCTTTTTATTGAATAGTAGCATTCCATTCCAGTATAGAGTCTACATACACTAAAAATGAAAAATAAAACAACAAATCAAAACAAAATCTACCTTTCAAAATGAACTTCATGAAAAAAGTAATGATAAAAACATCAGTCATCTGAGAAAATAGAAAACTATCTTACTAGAAAAAAATTATAGCAGTGAAAAATTATGAGACAAGTACTATTATAGTAATTAATATTTTCTAAGCTCTTCACAGTTATTTGTTTAAAAAATTACCCATTTAGTTGTCAGTATATATTTGGATTGTTTTCCAAGGTTTGCTCTTACAAATAAAGCTATATTAAACAGTCCTGTATAAGTATCTGCATAGAGAAGTGCATTAGTTTCACTTGCATGAATACATGGATGCAGAATGTCAGTATCATAAAGCAGTTATATATTTAACTTTAAAAAAAAAACTTCCAAGTTATTCAAACTGGTTGTATAATTTTCCATTCCTGCCAGCAGCATATATGAGGTCCTGCTGCTCCATCAGTTTTTAATTGTTAGCTATTCTAACAGTTGCATAGTAGTACCTCACTGTGGTAATCTGTGGTGTTCTGAATTTGTTTCCCTAATGATTAATAATATTGAGCATCTTTTTATCTGTGTAGTACATGTACCTCTGCATTAATATAAGGTGCTTTGCTAGAAGTATTGTGGGACTCTAGTCAGTTGGGGGATAAATTCATGTGTAACTTATTTCATCTAGTCCAAACCCACAACCATAAGAGAGAAAATGTCAAAGTCATGGATAGAATCCAAAACATGTAAACATCTTCACGGCCCATTAACAGAGAGCAGTGTGAACAGGCGAACAGGCTGAAGCTTAAGGCCTAACGTGATGGGTCTGGAAACAGCGGTGGTGATGTGTAATCTGGCTGGTAATGGAGATTAAACATTCTCCCCAGAATGTGGGAGACTAGAAGACTTAAAAAGGAAGCTTTCTGTTGACTTTTTCCTTGCTGTTGACCTTGCTCTTGAGGGCGCACAAACTGTAGGTTGGAGAGGTTTCGTGTCTAGGACCTGAGTGAGAACACCTTCAAGACCAAGGCCGGACTCTTTCATAGACCCTCAGGTCGTAATGGTATAGGAATCATCGAGCACAATATGAACTCAACTCTGGGCCTGAAGTCTGAGTAAGTAAAAGTGAGATGAGTGAAGGAGAGAAATGGAAAAAAACAAAACAACAAATCAAACCAAAACCGAAAAAAAAGTTGACAAAAAAAACCAACTGAGAAAATGAAAAAAAAAAAAAACCACTTATAGGAAAGTAATTATGACAGTGAAAACTCATGAGAAAACTTTTTTCTCTTCCCTTCTTTCTCCCTTCCTTCCTTCCTTCCTTTCTTCCTTCCTTCCTTCCTTCCTTCCTTCCTTCCTTCCTTCCTTCCTTCCTTCCTCCGTCCCTCCCTCCCTCTCCACCTGTCTTTAGCAGCACTGTGAAAATAAACCCAGAGAGTCTTCACACTGAGCTACATCCCCAGTTCTTAGGATTTCACTAAATTGCTAAATCCTAGGCTGGTCTCACGTTTGCAGACCTCCTGACTCACCATCCCACAGTGCTGAGATTATATGAGCTATTACACCCACTGAAGTGTCTTAAAACTTGGCAAATAAGAATGGTAGTGGGAAGGTCTCCCTGTGGCAAATGATGGCATATTAAACATGCTTCCTTTCTGTCTTTCAAACTTCT
The DNA here is from genome assembly GCA_004027295.1 of Dolichotis patagonum. NCBI lineage: Eukaryota > Metazoa > Chordata > Mammalia > Rodentia > Caviidae > Dolichotis > Dolichotis patagonum. Next base: position 37,826 of record PVJX010017549.1, read on the forward strand.
CTTTCTTGTAGGCACTAACTTTCCCACAAACACTTGATTTTGATGGTCTCAAGGTATCACAAATCCTCAATCTCTACTTTAACACTACAGGGGAGGTCATATTTTTTTCTTTCAAAAATTTTAAACTTCAGATGACTTCATTGTAAAAGTATCGCACTTATATGAAGCATACGTTTCTTGCATTTTTAAGGACTTGGTGCAGAAAGAAGAGGCACATATGTGAA
>PVJX010017550.1:0-23590 GCA_004027295.1 Dolichotis patagonum
GCATCTTCAGCCTGTGCAAGAAGAGGGCAAAAGATGGTGTGGTCATTACAGCCACCACGGAGTTGAGGTTGGGGTAGCCTGCTTACAGTATAAAGGAGGAAAAGACGCTTATTCTTCTCCCCGTTTGCTCTTGTCACTTTGCTGTCTTTTGCCACCTTGCAGTGTTGCCCCTGTGCCCTGCCACTCTGTCTTTACCCAGCTGATTATGGACTGAAACTTCCACAAAATGTGAGCTAAATAAACCTTTATTTCCTCAATTTTGATTGTTGGTTATTTTGTCTCACCAATGAAAGTAACTAAGACACTATATCTGTATCTATCTATCTATCTATCTATCTATTAATAGATGGATAGATCTATAATAGATAGATAGATATTCACTGAATCCAGCATTTCTCTTTTTCCAAAGTGTGGTGATGCACAGAGGATTTTGATAATTAACACAGCCAATGTATTTATTTCTTTCAAATTTATGCTTCTTATATCTTATTTATTGTTTCCTCATATTAAAGTTTCAGTTATTTTCCTATATTTTATTTAAATAGAAAATTAACTTTTAAAGTGCTGTATTCTCATTGTAAAACTGATTTAATCCTAAACAAAACTTAGTTGTGCATTCTCATGTTTGCTTGACCAGTATGTGGTGAGTATATGTGTATATGTATATACATATATATGTATGTACTTATGAATATATAATGTATATCTATACATATATTTACAAATATAAACATATGGATATATTTATATTAAACATTCCTCAACTATTATGCAGTAAAGTTAGAAATCAATAAAAGTATATAACAAAAATTCCCTGTATAAAAATTCCTTGAAAATTATAAAACATATTAACAAGATACCCATGGGTCAAAGAAGAAATAATAACTGAACTAAAAAATATCTGTAATTAAACAATAATTGAACAATACTACATTGTAGAACTTGTGTAATATAGGTAAAGTTGATTTTTGAAGAGAAAATTGATGACTCTTAATCTTAGATTAAATACAATAAAGAAAACTAAAAAGTAAAGAGCTTAGTGCTCTAGTTAAGACGTTACAATAAACATAAAGGAATTACAAAGAACAAACAAAGTATAGAAAAGAAATCCAAAATAAGGCTACAACAGAAAACACCTAATTTTGTTCTATAAACAACTATAATATGCACACTTTTTGCTTAAATATACACTTTTTGAATTTTAAATTTGTTCTTTTTAGGGTTCTGATAATGTAGGATTCTAAATTTTCTCTTCAAGATCAGGAAAGATATCAAGGGAAAGGGAGAAGCTAGAAGGAGGGGCAGGGGATCAAAAATGAGCATGATATGATAAATATACACTTAAAAATAAAAATATATGTTTTATTAAAATATATATATAATTATAAATATTTTATATATATATATATATTCCCCCAAATAAAGGTAAATATTACGTATCAAAAATATACCAATAAAAATAATTAAATAAATTTTTGCTCCGAGAACCAACTTAACTACACATTTTACAAGTTTTGAAATACAGTATTATTTCTTCTCTGATTCATGATTTTATTGTAAATCTGCTTTTCAACTTTCAAGGACACAAGGCATTTTTCTTGTATGTATGTTATCTAGTTTTAACTTTATGACAATACAGATGAAGAATATCTTCTGTATAATATCAATATTTGGAAATTTGCCAGACATTTCTTGATTAAGTTTTGTAAATGTTCCTCTTAAGAGGAGTGTATTAAATCTTTCCACTATGGACTTATTTCCTCCTTGTAATTTTGTAAGCTTGTTTTCATATATTTCAGTTTATATTTTTATTTTATTATAATATTTAGAATAGGTATATCTTTGAGTTGACATGTAATTTTTGCTCATCGTTCAGTGACCCAAGATATGCCTAACTGTGATTTTTGACTTAACGTCCCAAACTGTGCTTGCTTCAGCAGCACATACACTAAAGTCCCAAATCAACTTACATATCAACATCTTCCAAAGAATACAGGATTGTTAAACCAATTTAACTCTACTGTGAAAAAAATTCTGTTTTATGTGTCACTGAGGCTTATTAATTTATCTTCCTCTTGCTTTTTTCCCTTAAAATTTGGACATTAACAGTATCTTATATAGTCGTGATATTTAGATTTCCTCACCTGTTCAATTATTATTTTTTTTTGTACCGGGGATCAAACTCATGACCTAGCACTCGCAAGGCAGGCGCTTATGCCACTGAGCTAAATCTCCAGCTTGTTCAATGATTTTTGTCTCCTAATTTTCCCTTCTTAAATCTCAGTTCCCTAATTAATTTCCTTCTTGCAAAGGATCCTTGAAGAACTACATAGCTCAGCAAAAGGATAAACTAGGCAAGAAAAATCCTCACACTTGCCAAGAAAAACTGAGTAATGTGTCTGTCTCAACGTGGATTTGTTTGGAGAAGTCTTTCTCTGGAATTTGAAATCACAGACAACCTCTCAAACAGGTTTGGGGTGCAAATGTTGAATATTGATGCTTTCTAGGAACATCCAATTCAAGAAGTGAATAAATAATGTAAAATTACTCCCTACTGTTAATATCCATAGAGGTAAAAAAAAAAACACTTTGAAAAGAAATTCCATCAGCTCCTCCCTCCAAATAAAAGGTGGTCTCCTTAACACTCAGGATTAGATCAATATTCATGTTTATACCTGATAATCTGAGTAACTCTTAAAGATAACTTCAAAATAACAACCTTAGTTATATTCCTACCACGTTGTTTTGAAAGCCTATATTGTTATGGTTTTGGGCTCTTTGTTATTGTTATTTGTCTCTTTTGTTTCTTGTTTTTTTCTATTTGTTTCTATTGTTTTGTTTTTCCTTCTAATACAGAAAGGATAGATGTAAATGCATAGACTTATACATGTCTAGAACTTCTAAAGAATTTACAAGAATTGATTTTATTATGAGTGATGGTATGAACAGCTACTTTGAAGAAAACGAGATATTATGGTTACTCATTTTCTGTCATCTTGTATTGAAGCCCAGTAATGTTTTATTTTTTGTTTTGATTGGTTTTAGTCTGTTTTCTATTATTTGATTTTAATATGTGTGAAGGTATGGATAGCTATTTTGAAGAGAACAACAGACATTATGATAGCCACTGCTGATTCTCCTATCATCTGGTTTTGAAGGTCTGTAATGCTTTCATTCTTTTGTTTTGATCGGTTTTATACTATTTTGTTTTGTTTAAATTCATTGTATGTGAAGACAAGGACAACTATTTCAAATAAAATGAGAGACATTATGGTATCCACTGCTGAACTCCTGTCATCTTGTCTTGAAATTCTGTGTTGCTTGCATTGTTTTGTTCTGATCTGCTTTGTTCTGTTTTGTTTTGTTTTGTTCTCTTTAAAATCAAATAAAAAAAAACAATTCTGTACATGCAAAATATATTTGGAGAGAAATATTTTTTACCTAGGTCTCAAAAACATTCTTTATTAGAATAGGTTCTAACACATCTTTTCTGTAAGGAACTAGATATTAAAAATTTACTTACTGGGGAGTGTGGTCTCTTTGAAAACTACTCAATACAAACACTGAAACATGAAAGCAGTCATGGTTGTGTTACAATAAATGTTTGTTTTTAGACAATGAAATTTGAATTTTATATATTTCTCAAATGTCAATAATATTATTTCTCTTTCAACATTTAAAAATATTAAGAACATTCTTAGCTCATGGCTCATACAAAAGCAAGCAGCAAGTCAGATTTGGCTCACAGGTAAATCTTTGCCAAGCCTGGTGTTATGGTTCCATCTAGATGTGACACTAAAACCTCCTGTGGTCATAAGTGGAGGTTTTATCGGAGATGCTTGGATCTAGAATGTGTGATTGATTCATGGGGCATTGCTAGGATTAATGGCAGTAGGATTAAGGGTATATGATTACTCAATCAGCCCACTGGTTGGTTTGGTTCCACTCTATTCATGGTAGCCTATATAGTGTGTAAAAGGGGTAGAAAGAAGCTGATAAAGTACCTTGCTTTCTTTGCTACCTTCTGCCCATTATTAACTATTTTCCTCATGGATGCCTGTTTGTTATGCTACCAGTGGACCTAGCCAATTAAGGACTGAAACCTCTGCAAACTGAGCTAAATAAAAGTTTCTTCCCTTATTTGTGGGTCAGGTATTTTGTCTCAGCCAAGAGAAAAGTAACTCAAACATCTAGTTTAGAATGTATTCTAATACACAGTAAATGATGTCTGTATTTGCTATTATTATTACAACAAACAGAATAGTAATTTTAAAAGAATACTTCTGTTGCCATAGTAATTTTCTCAGCAAACTTTCAAAGAGAAGTTTTTATTGTGCTGTTAAGGCAAACTCATACTATTCATAATATATAGGATCACAGCATTCTATGTATTAACCTAATAAAATAATTGATTCTGTGCCAGTCTATAAGGGCAGAACTTTAGAAGTAGAACTTAGTTGCAACATAAAATGCTTAAATGACTTTATTAATGCCTGACACTAAGCGATTCCTCACAAAAACTTCCCCTGAACTGTCCCATGTTCAGGTATCTGTCACCTCAAATCATTTTACCCTTTGTAATACCCCTGCCAGCACTCATCAATGCACTGAAAACTTGTTTACTCTTCCTCATGTGAGTGCTCCATATCTACTTCTGTGATAGTTAATACAATTGTCAACTTCATTGGCTTAGGTGATTAGTACAGTCCAGGGTATGCAGTTGGGCCATGGAGATGGAACCTGAGAGACTTTATCTGTTCCCTGGTCCTTCCTCTCTGCGACTGTTGCCCTGTGCTCTACTTCCCAGCAACCATAAGGTGAGCAGCTTTAGCACACTGTGCTTTATGCCATGTTTCTGCCCTGGAGCCCCTTGGTCATTCACTGAAACCATGAGCCAAATAAACCTTGCCTTGTTTAAGCCAGGAGTGTCAGGTATTTTGTCCCATTAATTGGAAATCTCACCAACAAAACCTTCTTCTCTCTCATATCTGAATCAGTAAAACCGTCACCTGGAAATTACTCATTTAAATATTATTAAGTGAATAATATTATTAAGTGAATAAATGTGGTCCCCACAAAATAAAAGTCACGTATTTTGAGAACATGGACAGAACCAATGTAAAAATGAACTGACTGCTTATTATCCAAGAATAATAGGACACATAAATCCCTTGCATATGCTGTATTGTCCCTGAGAAAAAGTAGGCCATCTAGCAGTATGTCCTTGAAATGTTCCTTTGTATTCACAAGAGTGCTTCCAAGTCAAGGGGCCACTATAAACATGCTCAGACTGGGTTTTCAGGATAAGTATTATTTTAAAGACACTGGGAACATGGCCAGTGAACATTATCTGTAGAGCCTGCCTGCCTTCTTGTATGCTCAGTTGTTCCTTGGAATTCTGGTCATATAATGGGACAAAGCAAGCTTAATGATGTCACTGTTTTAGTAATCTAAGCTATAAATCCCTTTTCCTTGTGAGAATGGCTATGGAATATACTACTATGGAGTGCTATAGCCTAGCTGACTACCACAGCAAACCCAAGAACTTTCTGAGGCATACATTTCCAGCCCAGCATCACTAGACATCTCAAGTGGCACTACAGCTAAGTTCGCACACTTCATGGACTTTCTGAGCAAAGCTGCTATAGCATAGAGTATACGTCCCTTGTGGATTTAGACTACATATCGTTTGTGGAATTTAGTAAGGTGGTGCTGCTGCAGGGTACTTATTCTTTGTGAGATTTCAAGTAGTAGGGTTGGACTTGTATGTGCTTCTTGTGGAAATTGGCCTGTTAGTGTCAATTAACTGGATTCTCCTAGAAAGTATCTTCTGCCAAATCTTAAGAAACCTTGCTCACAAGCTTTCCTCAGATAATTTCTTTTGTCTCTCAGGAACTATGCCACTGTCCCAACACAGCTGGACTGTAGACTAGACATATATATACAAAGCACTTGACCTTTAGAATATGTGTTGTAATAAGAACATAAAATTATTATGATTTTGGATTGCTGATTATGAAATCATCTAATCTTTGCTAAATTATTAAAAGGAAAGTTTTGAGATCTGTGCTGGGTGTAGTTAGATTACTAGAAAGACTAACATAATCCTTAAAAAAAAGAACTGTGAGACATTTTCCCCAGTCCAAATAAGGTTTTATCATTCAAAAATTGGTGAAAACTGAAATGTAAGTCAAATAGCTAAATTACATACAAGGGAAGACAGTAATTCATTTTTCCTGTCAGTTAGATAGAAATCTTTTTTTATGAAGAACAAACTAAATTCTATTATCATAAAATATCTTCTCCTCTTTAAAAAAACTGCCTAACTGAATAAAATTAAGAAAAGCATTTAAGTTCTTGGGACTTGCAATAAATTTTCAAAGTGCTACAGAATAACATGCAGTCGGAAAAAAATAATTTTGCTAAGCAAAAATGCTATGTATATTCCTCCATTACTGGCATTTCCTAGAACAGAAGGGACATTTTAATACTGAAATGTTATGTTGGTTAATGTGGTATTTTTTTTTTTGAGACAAGGTCTTGCTATGTGGTTCAGGGAAGCGTTGAACTCACTATGTAGTCTGGCCTGGCCTGGAACTTGTGGTGATTTTCCTGTTTCAGCCTTTCAAGTGCTAAAATTATATTATTTTGGATTACTGATTACAAAATCATCTAATCATTGCTAAATTATTAAAAAGAAAATTCTGAGACTTGTGCTTAGGTGCAGCTTAAAATTATAGCCCTTGACTAGAAAGTGTAACTACAAGCATGCACCACCACACCAGGCTAAAATGTAGCAATTTACATGAAATAGATTTAGCTTAACTAAAAGCATGCTAAGTTGTTAATTTTTCTAAAAATTGTGGTCCAGATTGCAGAAAAAAATTTTCAGGGGTTTTAAAGGCCCCAATAATCTATAAAGAACATCTGAGGCTTCTTTCAACTCTGATTTTTAAAACATAATTAAATTTTGATTATGCATCATTGTAAAGTATATATCTTGCTCTTTGATAGCAAACCTCACAACTGATCACCAAAGACAGTTCCTTTGGAGCACCACACCCCAAACCCTTTTTGGTGCTGCAAATCAAACTTAGGGCCTCACATACTCTAGGCACACGCTGTACCACTGAGCTATACGCCCAGCCTCAGAAGATTCTTAGCTTTTCTTTAAACTCAGTACTAATTTTGCATTGTAGTCTAAATCTTTGTCATGTTATTTGTGTCCTTATTTGATTTACAGTCTTTCATCATTAGCTCACTAAATTAACTCTATGTCATTTCTTTCACCACACACACACACACACTCCTACATTTTTTGACCTTTTTGATTGGCAGGACCTCCATCTGTGAGAGAGTGAGGATTTAGGTAAATCCTCCCCAATTAAGTGCAATTAAAGCTGGACAAAATGATCACAACCATTTCCAAGCTCCAGAAAGTGAACAAATGCAAACAACAAAGAAAGAAGTGTTTATTCATGAAAAGCAACTAGAAGTCCTGGCAAGAACTGAAGGAGTTTGCAGCCTTCTTGCCTGGGGCTTTTGGCACCCTCATTGCACAGTTCAATAGGTGACACTGGCAACTGTCAGGGTTTGGGGCAAGGCTACAAACCAGTGCCTTTATTGTCAGAGAAGGCTGACATGATTTCAAGCAGAGCTAAAAAACTCATGTTCAGCAGTATTGTCAGTAAAAGTAGCAAACTGCATAGGAAACACACGGGGGAACCCACGACCTTGCTAGTCAGAGGTTCCAAAGCCAGTGGAAAGCCAACAAGAAATTTAACAGGGAGACATGTAGTGCTAGAAATGGGATACAGTACTGTAAAGGTGCAAGAAAGGCTTTTTACACCTTTGATTAGGAAAAGTTTGGGTAGGCGTAGGGAGAAGCAAAAGGACCCAGTAGAAAATAAAAGCCAGGATTCTTTTTCTTGTTGCTATTCTTTCTGATTTGATTTGTTTTATTGACATAAGGTCTTATTTTGTAGTTCATGCTGCCCTGGAACACACTATGTAGCCCAGGCTGGTCTTAAATTTGCCTCAACCTCCCAAAAGTAGAGACTACGGATGTACCACATCTGGCCTAGACTTTAAAATCTCCTAAATTTTGAATGTCCTCCCAAATCCCACAGAAATTAATTTGTAGGGTATGACAGTCAGAAATGGCCATAGCCACTGTTCCATCACAGCCTGGATGCTAAGCTATACAGATAAGGCAGCAGGTTCTATAAATTAAAATTAGAAAAAATTTCAGCAGAGAGAATAATGGCCAGAAGGTTTATTATACCACACATCACAGAAGAACCACATTCTACAGATTAAACCTAGATAAGGTAATACAAATAATACAAACAAAACCAAACCCTCAGAGTGAAGAAAGCAAAATCCAAACTTGCCACAATATTCTTTATAATGTCTATTCTTCAACAAAATCTTTTGAGAAATGTAAAGGAATAAGGGTGCATTTCCCACACTCGGGGGAAAAATTCTGTTAAAAGCAACTGACTTTGTCGCTGCTGTTGTAAATAATAGACAAAGATGTCAAAAAGCTAATATATATATATATATATATATATATATATATTCAAAATCCAAAGGAAACCATGTTGAAAAGATTATTTGAACTGGGGAAGTAGCTTAGCACTGCAAAAATAAAACAAAAAAGATTATAAGAAAAACTTATGACAGTGATCCAGCAAATAAGGAATAGGAATAAAGAAAAAAAATATTACATTAAAAACCGAATGGAAATTCTAAAGGAGAATGTCCAATAAGTAAGATGAAACATTCACAAGATGAATTCAAATAGAAGATTTGAGAAGAATAAAGACACAAAGAACACATAGCAATAGAATTATCCAGTTTAAAAAATAGAACAAAAACAGAAAAACATAAAATAAGTTGGTCTCAAAGATGCATGGGAAAGCACCAAGCATGTCAGCATATATCTAAGGGGAAATCTCAAAAAAGTGGAGAGACAGGACAAAAGGTGTAGGGTAAAATGGATGAGATTACTACAGTAAATTTCTCAACTTTGATGCAAAGCCTTAATTTACAGATCCAAGAAGGTCAATTCACCCTAAGTAAAAATTGATGCAGAGAATCATGAGTATACTTTATAAATAAACTTACAAATAAACTTTATAAATAAACTTACAAATAAACTTTATAAATAAAGACAAACAGAATACAGTGTTTGAAAACAGAAAAACAACTTACCAAGATAAAAAGAAACAATACAATTAATGATTGACTTCATATCAGAAATCTAGAGGGCAAAAGGATGTGTTTGATATATATATAATATATATATTATATATATATTATATATATATTATATATATATAATATATATATATTATATATATTATATATATTATATATATTATATATATTATATATAATTTCATATTTTTCTATTTTTATTTTTCATCTTAAAACAAACAAGAACAAAAACAATGATACAGAATTTTAAAACAACATAATAGGAGATTAATACTGGTTAATACATTGTACATTGTTAAATTCAAAGTTGTTGCTCAGATTATAAGATATAGGCATGAAAAAATGATCAAACAATGAATGCACATATTTAAATTGCTAAGAAAGGCCAGAGATTTAGCTCAGCAGTTCAGCACCTGCTTGGCAAGCATGCAGTCCTGAGTTTGGTTCCCAATATCTAAAAATAAATGAATAAATAAATAAATAAATCACTAAGAAAAACAAAGTTAACCAAGAATCATATGCCTAGGAAAATTATCAAAAAGTGAAGATGTAATCATATCATTGTGAAATAAACAGAGAATTTTTTGCTAGATCTTAAAGTAATCTTTAGTATTTAAACTGAAAGGAGTAATGAGACAATCAGTCAAGAAGACAGGAATGCTAAGATCAAATGTGTGCATAAACCAAAGACTTTCTAAATACACGTTTCTCTTAATTTCTTTTTAAAAACAGAACAATTATAACAGCATTTATAATACCTATGCAATTTATATAAGAAAATAGTAACACAAAAGGAAAGAAGAAATACAGTATTGTATTGAAGGAAAATTGTATGATTTTCTGGAATTAAATCAGTGTTAATTTCAGGTAGAATGTGTTGATTTAAGATGCATATTATTATCACTAAGCACTAAAAAGAATGAGAGAAAAACTTTAGAAATGACAGAAGAATCACAACAGAACACAAAATATATTTAACACAAAAGAAGGCACTAAAGGAACAATAGAGGAATAAAAAATTCATGAGCTATAAAAAACAAAATGGCAGACATAAGTCCAAACCACAGCAATAATTACACTACAATAAAAGGACTAAAATCTATAAGCAAAGGACAGATAGCAGATCAGGAGTCAGTGTGAGATGGAGCACAGAGGGGTATGAGGAAGCCTGACAAGCTTTTTGAATGATGGAAATATTCTAGATCTTGATCACTGTGGTAGCTGCAATATGGTATACATTCGTTAATCTGTATCATAAATAAATACATACATATGGATAAGAGAGCTCACTGACAATCATATCCTCATGGACAAACTCAGGTTAAGAAGTAGGTCTTGTTCTCTCATGCTAAATCTATACCTAATGTTCGCCTGAGGACATTAGAGAACTACTTGTAAGTTCCATGGGTCACCTTGTTGTCCATGTAAGTAAAAAGATACCATCTTTTTCTGTGTAGTTCCAGTGTCCAGCAAAAAGCCATAGTCTTGGAGTTTCTCAATACATATTTATTTTAACAAATGGCCATTTAAAAAGGGATTAATAAAGACACTTAGCCAAACTCATATCCTTTGCTAGGTGCGGAGGTGATATTTATAAATGGTGAAATACGTCTACAGGGGTACTTGAGAATCTTCATACATAATAGAACTGCCAAATCAATAAACAAATATTTTTTTAAAAAACACCATGTACATATAAAGTGAAGAATGTCTTTCAAGTGACTGACTTAAAGATTAAAATAACTAAACAAATCAAGACAAAGAAACTCCACCCAAATCTTAAAATTCCATGTAAATAAAATTGATTCACACAGGTTAGACAGTGCCTGTGCTAAAATAAAGTTTTATAATGAATTTTGTTTCACTTTACATAGGCAGCGCTTATTTTTTCTTTCTTTATTAAAATGGATCTCACTAAGTACCTGGCTTCAAATGCATGATCCTCCCACTCTGACCTCCCAAGTAGCTGGGATTATATATGCATGCCACCACACTCAGCTAGAATTTCTTATTTATACTGCATTTTTATGTAATGAAGCAAATTCAAAGGATTCTCTGCAAGCCACTCATTTTTTATCTCTAGATCATTATCAAAATAACATTTGATTCAATTGATATTATTTCTAATGTGAAAATGTTCTCAACTATTTGCAAAGGTAATGTTTTTCTCCCTTGTTCATTCTTGTATCTTGTAAATTTTCCTATTAATATCTTTTGTAATAAGTTTTTTTCTCTGTTCAGTGTGTAAGTCACTTGTTTCCCTGCATGCATTTTCAATTTAAAACAATTTATCTGCCTTTCTATGTCTTTCATGCCATTACCAATTTGAAGAGGAGTGCCAGTTTTGCTGTTGACTAATGGCGGCAAACCCATGACAACTATGCTGCAGTGGGCACACAGAGCCCTCTCTGTGGGCCACGAGCCAAGTTGTCCCAGCAGCCAAGTATCAGATATTCAGGTTTAATTGCAGTGTTGGCATTTTGCCATAAATAAGTGAGTTTGGGTTTGCAATTGGGGCACTCATCTCTAAAAGTTTTCCCATCACTCTTGTAGACTGTTCTTCAATCTGGGTCTGTGTAATGTGCCTCAGGCCTAAGCCATGAGTAAGCATTTGTGGAAGGTGTATCAGAGATGTGATACTGTGTTCTTCAGAGCATACTGTATCAGGAGGCCACGATGTTTGTATATCCTATTATTATAAGGATTATATTGAATTGTTTGCTTTAGATGATGTCTGTCAGATTTCTCCATGGTAAAGGGGAATTTTATCCTTCAGAACTAATAAATAATCCTTGTACAAATACTTTCAGAGCTAATAATTTAGTTCCATTACACACATTGAGTATTAGAATGTTATGACATTGTAAAGTATGATATCTTTGGAAATAAGCAACTTAATCATTAGTAACCTCACTACATATAGTTTTGGAATGGAATGTCTATCAGTCATGTGTACTAGAGAACCAGATATAATACAAGATACACAAGTATGTAAGAATTTATAAGATCAGCTTACAGTGGCTGCCCCACAGAGTCAGATGCAGAAGAGTACAGAGGGTCTGTCTGCCCAGTGGAGACCAAAGGATCCATTTGAAGGTCTTGAGCTCACTACAGTGTCCTGTGAGTACGTATCAGGAGGCCAATGGGTCTGTTATGGAAGACTGGAGTCCATGCCAGAAGCTGAGGAGTCTGCACTGGAAGCCAGGAGATGATGTCCGGAGTGAAGGTGAAGACTGGAGCTCCTCCAAAGAAACAGAAGCAGATCCATCTAGCTGCCCTAGGCTGGGTCTTCAACACAGTAGGGCGTGGAATTGCTGAACCAATTTAGTTGAGCTTCTTTTACTCAGGTTGACACAATCAACCAACTATCTCAGAAAAATACATTTAAATAACGTGCATATTTCCAGAGACTATTATGTATGCCTCACATTTTTAAGGCATAGATTTAAGCAGAAGTTGATAGACTCTGGAAATTGCCTACTTTTTTTTACCCATATGAGACTTGTTGTTTATGCTTTGTGCCCATGAGCCCTGTTGAAAGTCATTTCTTATTTTTAAAATTCAAGAGCAATGTTCCTCATTCTAGAGGAAACAAAATGCTTTTCCAATGTTCTGACAAATGCACCATCACACCAAATACCAAGAAACCCAAGAGGCCTGGCTGGATCAATAAATAAACTTCTAGCCCCTGGCCTAAACTCCAATGATTTAGTTCCATTTATAAAGTGTTAACCTTGAAATACAGCTTGATATCAACTTGAACACACTTTATTACAATACAAGCTGGTAACACACTAGCAATCTCACTTGCTCAAAGTTAGCATGTTATGACAGAAAGATCCCTAGCGTTTCAGACAACCTGTGTTTTCAGTTTAACTCTATCACTTAAACCAGCCTTTCTGAAAATCCATTTACTTACCTTTAAGTAGAGGCTCACAATACCAACTCAAGGATTGTATAAACAAAAAACCGTATTGCACATGACAGAGCTTTGGAAGCCATATAGCACTTACAAATGTTAGCCAAAGAGGGAAATTGCCCTCCAAAATACAATTATACTGTTATTTCTTACATGGAGAATCATTTAACTTGGGTTCGACTCCAGATAAAATTCTATTTATTAAATAAGTTTGAACACTTTGAATGTCTGAAAATGGAGCATCCTAACTGTATACATGAAGCAATACTGAGTGGAATAGAATTTTAATGATGCCAAAAACTAGGCATAAACTGCACAAGAGACTGATTGCTTTGCATGCTGACTTCATGCAGTGAAGTACAGTTTGAAGGCAACAGCTGCCAACTTGGGTTGTCAGCCCACTGCAGACCTTTTGCAGTGAGTCTAGAGCTGGCTACACACAGAAACACTCAACACTTGCTGCTTTTATCAGTGCTATGTACACACACACACACACACACACACATCTATGTACAGGCATTCATACACACAATAATTTTGGCAAAGAAACAGACCAGTTAACCAAAGTGTAACTCCCTTTCAATAACACCTACACGCTCTTTCATGAATTCATGGCATCTACTTCTTGAATGGTCAGAGTGTAAATTCCAAGTTAAAAAAAAAAGACTGCAGACAAATTGGACCCACTGTATTGTAATTGCTTCTTTACTCACAAGTGTACAAGTACAAAAATAGCAGTGTAGCTAGTGACTTCACTGTATGCGTTATGTAAATTAAGAATTAAGCACCAAATGAAACTCTTTTAGTTAAATCAGCTCCCAGCTGAAGGAAGTGGCAGGAAGTAGAAGCTACATAGATGGGGTCTCAAAAGGAAAGATGGCCAGAAGGAGCACTGAAAAAACTTGCAGGCCTTTCAAACACAGAAGATGTTCAGAAGTTGAATTTTAAAGTCGAACAATTAACTAATCACCTGAATATTGAGTTTCATGAACCCATATCCCTCTCTATTCTCACAAGTATAACCTTAGATCCAAGATTTTATTACTTTTCATTGGAGCTATCTCCTTACACTGACCAATTCTTAGCCAGTTTCTAGTGCACTGATTGATCAGGATGGTTGAATTATGGCTCATTTATTTCCTTTTCTTCCCTGAAAACCAAGACTAAAAATTGCAGTCTCCTCATCTTATAAAGAATACGGCTGGGAATAGATCTCTCTGACCTCACTCCATAAGATCAGTGCTATGGATCTTTGCTCTCAAACCCTTGATTTCAAATTCGTCTCTGTGTACAACATCTTTCCTTCTCCTTGAATTACCTTTAAACTTCTCCCCTTATCCTAAGATGATATTTCTCCTTGAATAATTCACACTGACTGCAAACACATATAGACACAGGCACACTTATACATAATAGTTCTGGCAGAGACAAACTAGTAAACTAAAGTGTAACTACCTTCAAGTAATGGGAGTCCAAATGTCCAATGATATCCACATTAAAATCTTGTCATTCAAGCCCTTGACTTCCTCACTTGCAATTGGCTTTTCTTTCTTTTCGCTTCAACCTTCTTTCATGGTGGCATTTTTATATTGCCTTCACCTAGAAATTTTCCATGTCTGAAATCATGTATTCAAATAGCTACTTTTGGACCATCATTTTCTCTGCCTCCAGTTGTTTCAAATAGCTCTTCTTGATCACATAAGGACCTCTATTCCCTTGATCATTCTATTATTTTGTCTCTGCCTATCATCTGAATCTCCTGTATTCACTTCCTTCTCCATTTAATTTTGTCTTACGGACATTTATTTCCCTAATGCCCTTCTTTAAGCATCCCCATCCACTTGGCCAAATCTTAACTTTAATAAATCCAACTCTCTGTGTTGATACCATTTTCACTAAGATGCCAAAACTGTTGTAGAGAATCCAACATAGAATGACTTATTGGCACCACACTGAAAAAAGGCAGGCTAATAGGTCCTCAGGATTTCTTTGACTAGTAACCCTTTGTTTTCCTCTGGTTATACCTCTCTCTCAAATTCTACAGCAGCCATTTCAAACTTTTCTCAAGCATCTCAAAATTCCTGTATCACCACATATTTTCAGAAGACTTTAACTTCCTAGAGAAAAAAAGAGACTTACAGTCAAGTCCTTATTTAAGTTGACTCATCAACTTACCAACCACTTTCATCAACATTCACCTTCTCCATCAGATACCCTTTCTTCCATTTAGAGCTAGTCTTTTCATTTGTGCTTTAGAAACCATCTCTTCCTATCTATGCTATACTTGCAAATTTTCTAATTCTCAGCTGACACAAACCTTGAGCATTCTAACATGTTCTAGTTCTTGACATTTATTTAAAATTACCTCATTTGGGCCTTGTATAATCTATTTTCTGTTAACTTTATAAATAAAAGGAGTTTATTTAGCTCATAATTCTAGAAATTCAAGGGTATGGTGCCAGCATCAGCTAAGCCCTGGTGAAAAGCTTATGGCAGATGGTCGGAATATAAATGACAGGAAGGGATCACTTCACCAAGTAGGAAATTAGAAAGGCTGAGGTCCCATAGCCTGCATTTGAACTAAGGATCTCTCATAGGTCTCATTCAAGTCCAAAACACATCAACACCACTTTGAGGAGCAAGCCTCCAACACATGAACACTTGGGAGACAATCCACAGTGAAACCACAGAAAACCTACAGTCTTCTCTAGTTTCTGTTCTTACTGTTTTCCTCTCTGGTAAGGTCAAGTGGTTCTATTAAATTTAATCTCTTTATTTTCACTAGTGATTACCTAATTACTAAATCACTGTATATTTCCAGTTAGACATTACATTCCGCCAGCGTCTTCCCCCATGAAAGACATACTCCATAGAAACATATCTTATGATGTTCCTGCCTACACATAGCAGCTAATTCACTGTTTCCTTCATACATTCCTCTTCTCTGACAACCTTTGAAAAGCTGGGCTTCCTTCACCTCCTTCTTGATTCATTATTTTTTCAATCTCAAACCCTATGGTTTTAATTACTGTATGATGTTGGCTCTTAAATCCATACTTGCACCCAGAAGTTCTCATCTGAGTTTGAGATTCACTCCTGCTTATTGGATCATACCACTTCAATGTTCCAATCATTCATATCACACTTAGGATATTTATTATGTATACTTGTTTCATGCCCATCAAACTTCTCCTATATTTCTGTCATAGTGAATGATGCTATCAAATCAAGCCCTGGAGTTAAATTCATAATTCTCTCATGCTTTTATCTAACACTGAATGAAACATCAAAATTTGCTAACTGAACTTTTTAATGTTTCTCAATTGTGTCCATTTGTTGCCCTCCCCCAAGTGCCATGATTTTTATCTTGATTATAAGTATCCCTTGCCATGGAAGAAGACAAATATCTTTCAAGAAGTCCCCATGAGTTCAGCCTGGATCTGTTTCAATCTAACCTACCCTGAAAGCAGAGGAATCTTCCACATGTACACAAAATTGTGTCATTTACCTGCTCACAACAATTAAACAAAAACATTTTGCTCTTAGAAACCAAACTCCAAACCAGGTTACATGTCCATATCTTCTAGTTCTCTTTCAATTTTTCCACTGATATCCATACCTGTTCCAGTCTGCTATACTCATTCTCACCATTTGTGCTTTCCTAAAGTAGGCTGTGTTCTTTTTCACCTCTAGATTCTAATCTATACTCTTATTTCCCTACCTGGAATAGCTTCTGTCTATATACTCACGCTTTACTGGCTAATCCCTCAGATCTCAGGTTGGTTAGCATGTGCTCCATGATATCACTCCTAAACCCTCAAACTTGTATTGGTATGCCTTTTATGTGGACACACACCCTCACTTCAGCACTTTCACACTGAGTATCAGTTCCCTACTTTACTTGCCTGCATCTCCCAGAAAATAAGCTCTAAATAGATGAGGATAACATGACTGCCTTGTTCTCAATGGATTTCCAAGAATTTAGTGCTGTATCTGACATTGCAACAATGCATGTAATGCAAAAATGCATAAATGTATGTTACTTAGCAGCGACTCACAATAGCACTTGCACTGTACAAGTAATTCCAGTAGTTTATGCTACAAAACTATCTAGAGCAGATGTCCTATCTGCTTATAAAAAAGTAATATATAATGGAATAGTCTATGTGAAATTAAAAGAAAATCATAACAAAAAAAAGATAGATAACAAAGTCTTCAAACTGTCATGTTCACATGCTCAAAAATCATGACTGAGCTTCAATGTTTTGCTCCAAATTTCCTGGTTGCTAAGGCAAAAGAGGAAAAAAGACCTATTATTATGAATCATATTTAATAAGAAATGTATTAAAGTGTTCAGCAAAGGATATTCTCTTTAACCAATAATAAAAGTGATATTAAAGTCTCTTGGGAAACGAGTAATATACTTTTGTTGTTGTACTGAGGATTAAACCAAAGGCCTTGTGCATACTAGGCAAGCACACTTCCACTGAGGTATATCTCCAATCCAATACATATATTATTACCATAAATGCCATGGTAAGTTTTATGTTTTATGCATGTTGGCTTTCAACAAAAGGAAAAGGAAAAATATAGAACAGCAAATTTATGATTCCATATGCAGCTAACCTAATACAGATCATGTAACGAAACATGCTCGATCCATTTCATCCAATAACAAAATTAAAATTTCCAGAGCAGGGTTTTTAAACCTTGACACTATAACCTTTGGTGCCAGATAATTCTTTGTCTTGTGAATCTCCTGTACATTATAGGCCGCCTCTGCCTACTAGATGCCAACATCACTGCTTCTCTTCCTCCCAAGTTAAGACAGTCAAAAATGTCCCCACAAACTGTTTAATGCTACCTAAAGGACAATTTCACCCCCAATTGAAAACCATTGACCTATAATAATATAAAGCAAGCTCAACTCTTGCTCGTGCTCCTGGCTTACTATCTACACTGATCATCTCCACCTTACAATGGAAATTCATAGGCATGGACAGTCTCCTTCAACATTTTGAGCATTTATTTTTGACATTCCCCAAACTCTCCAATTTTCTTTTGAACTTGTCAAATATCCCTTGCAGGAGGTTTAAATTTTGAAGATTTTTATGGACAATTCTTTGCATTGAATGTATTCATCATGCAAACATTGATGATATATGCTACTATTCACTACAGTTTCTACCACAAAACTGGAGAAAGCATGAACGCTCCTGTTACTGGAAACTGACCAGTCATGTTGGAACCCACTTTTTTGTATTCACTCCTCCTCCATCTAATTCTCATAAATCACGAAGACTATTGGCACTACTACCTTATAGCTTCCCCGCCCTACTCTGGGAAGATAATGTTGCTTTTAAGAAAACCGCACGCTAGCATTTGTTAAGTGCATTATCTAACGTTATGGTAAGTATTTTATAAATATTGTGTATGGTCCAGCAAAATCCATCTATAGTCATATTGTTTATCTTTGTTAGAATGTCCTAGAAAATAAGATACTCAGTTGAATATAGAATGAGTAATAATACTAGGCACTCTACTTAAGAGAGAAATGTCTATCTTCAAAACAGTTTTATTCCTCATTCTTTTGTTTTGGTTCAGTAAACATTCTGTATTTCTTATCTCTAGTAAGCCAATGTCTAGCTCCCACTTGAATTTTTCTTTTCTTTTCTTTTTGCTCCTTACTAGTGTTTGTTAATTGATGCCTTCTCCAACAACTTTCTTAAACATATGTCTTAGGATGGTCAGAGCTTTCTAGTAACAAAGGGATTGTTATAATCCTGTGGTCCATTATCATTCTCAGATTTGCTGTAGAAAATATATTGTTTCATGTGTCTGCTGCATCAATTGATGCTGGATAGGCAGAGATTTCAACTGAATAGCTCAAAATAAGACCTTCCAAGTCAATGATCAATGCCAAAAGAACCCAAAATAATTAGAAGCAGACCCCAAATATCAACAGGTCTCCCTAGGGGAAGTTTCATTTGCAGGTTTACACTGTCATCTTGACTGGGTACCCCTTTCCTTATTGTGAGGAAGAGCACTAGTGACAGTGATACTCACCTGGAGGGGAACTGCAGAAGATGCTACAATGTAGATACTGACTTTTCTGGAAAGCTTGTCCTTTTGAGGTCATCTATAATGCACAGAATTCTCCTACATTGCAACAGTGTGTCTCACAAAATCTGGAAAGGTTTTGATGACTCTATAAATCAGAACAGTTTTTACCTTTACTACAGTAGCACAGAGACAGACAGAGACAGATACAAACACAGAGAAGAGACAGGTACAGGAAGAGAGAGAGAGAGAGAAGGAGGAGGAAGAGAAGGAGGAAGAGGAAGAGAAGAAGAAAACTGGAGTCCGAACATTTATAATTCTCATTTGATCTATGTCAAATTGTCATTTTTGAGATGATAAATGTTAGGCTCAGAATAGTTAGAAGCAGAAATGAGCATATGCAATGAGGCAACCTGCATTCTAAGCTTCCCAAGAATCTCACTCCCCTCATTAGCCATGCTTTCTCCAGTCCCCTTGCAGTGTATAGGTCTGACCTGTGAATGTGATGTGAGAGGCACTCTCATGATTAGGGTACATGATACAACAAGTGGGAAGGGATTCTGCAGATGTTATAAATGCCCCTAATTAGTTGCCATTAAATTAATTAAAAGGGAAATGGTCCTGGGTGTGTTTGATATAGAGAGATGAGTCCTTAAAAGAGAGTCTATGAAAAAGTAATGTGGACAAAAATCTTATGCTTTTCACAAAAATTAACTCAAAATAGATTACAGATCAATGCATAAAATATAAAAGTATAAAACTCTTAGAAGATATCATGGAAAACTCAGAAGACTTTGGGTTTGCAATGACTTTTTAGGTATAACACTAAAGGCATAATCCATGACAGAGGGAATTGATAAACTGGAACTTATTAAAACTTTTATTCTGTGAAAGATGCCTTCAAAAGAATGAAAACACAAGCTACTACTGGCAGAAAATATTTACAAAAGACATACCTGAAAAAGAATTGCTATACAATAGATTAAAAAAACTCTAAAAGCTCAAAATAACAAAACTACTCAAAAGATGGGCCAGAAATTTTAGGACATTTAACAAAAGAAAATATACAGATGGCAAACAAGCATATGAAAGATGTTCTACATCATATGTCAACTAAGGAATACAAATCAAAACATCGATGAGTTACATACATAACAGAATGAGCAAAATCCAAAGCATTGACAACATCAACTCTTGACAAGGCCTTGTAGCAACAAGAAAATTATTCATTCATTGTGGGAATGTCAAATAATATAGTCACTGTGGAAGACAGTTTGGCAGTTTATTATAAAACTAAACTTATTCTTATCATGTGATCCAGTGATTGCACTCTTAGGTTCTTACCTAAAGCAGCTAAAAACTTATATCTATACAAAAACTTGTGCACAGATATTTATAGATTTATTTATAATTGCCCAAACATGGAAGCAACCAAACTCTCCTTCAGTAAGTGAATGAATTAATAAACTGGTATATTTGGACAATAGGATATTATTTAGCACTAAAATAAATGAGCTATCAAGCCAAGAAAAGACACAGAAGAAACATAAGTACATATTACTAAATAAGAGAGGCCAATCTGAAAAAGATTACACATCATATGATTCTAACTATATTAGATTCTGGAAAAGTCAAAACTATAGATCTATTAAAAAGATGAATAAAACTGAAAACTATGGAGACAGCAAAAATACAGTAAAAAGATAAGGCAGCGGGAAGATCAAAGAGGGAAGGATGTATAATGAAGCACAGATGGTTTTTTTCCTCAGCACTGGAGACTGAACAGAGCCTTCCTGCTGAGCTTCATCTTTAGTCCTTTTTAATTATTTATTTTGAGTCAGGGTCTCTCCAAATTTCACAGATCGAAGTCAAATTTGCAATCCTGCTGCCTCAGTCACCCAAAGTGTTGGGATTACAGCCATGTGCCACCATGCCTGGGCACACAGGATTTTTAAAACAATAAAACTTTTTAAGATATTCTAGTTGTGGTTACATGTCATTATACCTTTGTCCACATGCATAACACACACAACAAAGAATGAATGCTAATGTAAACTATAGTTTTCATGTGATAATGAGGTGGTAGTGTAGGTTTACTAACTGTAACTAATGTATCACTCTGGTGGGGTTAGAGAGTATATGGGAAATCTCGGTTCCCTCTTCTCTATTTTGCTATGAAACTAACATTCTTTGTAATTTTAAAAAGTATATTGAACCACATAAAAAAGTATTATCTCTGAATATTTTTTTAAAACAGATCTAGAGTTCAGAACAATTCCTCTGCTGCCTTGGAAGAAGTTAGCTCCTGGTTTATGATAAAGTCAAGAGGCAAGGAGCTGCGGAGCCTGCTAGAGGCAGACAGCCCCTCTCAGTTGACAGACCATAAAAAATCAGGACTTCAGTCCTTCGACTGCAAGGGAAATTGGAATTCTGTTGACAACCACATGAGCGTGGAGGTGGACTCAGCCTGGCTAGCACCTCACATTCAAGCTTGAGACCTTGAGAACTGAACTGAGCTAAGCCAAGCATGGACTCCTGACCCCAATAAAATGTATTTATTTTTAAGCCAGTAAGTCTGTGGTACTTTGTTATGCAGCAAATGAAAATTAATACATTCTTAAAGTTAGGATATAAAATTCAGTGGTTGACAACAGAGGGAGACTAATGACCTATTGAATAAGCTCCCTTCTTTCATCTTACAGGAACCTCAAGGATGTTTGTATATTTAAATACCAGTTAAAGAGAATTTTCAATGGTGTATAAGCAAATGATTCCCTTGTATTTAATAATTTGATGGTCATTTATTAGAAATAGTTTCATCTGTATAGATATTTGTTTTACTAATGCTTCTTTTGGCTAGGAAAAACATGGTTTAATTCAAGCTATTTCATTTAGTATCAATACATGCATTATAAAACCCAACATACGAAAGCATCTGCTGAAATATTTGTTTCAGCCTTTTGAAGTCAGGTTCATCTTTCTATTTCACTTGTTGCTTATCTTTGTATTTGTACCCTAGCAAATCTGTTTTCAAAAAGTAAAGACCGAGGAATGAGTGTTGATTTCCATGAACAGTTTTTGCTGATCATTCTGTCACAGTCCAAGTAACAGGAAGGATTGTTTCAGGTTGATTCCAGTTTTCCTCACAAGGATTGCTCATACACATTGGATGATTGCATCACACATCTATGTGGTTGAGGAAACTATAGTTTGTCACAATTGAAAATTTGAAGGTCACATTTTACAACATACAAAGAACACTAAGTTAACTTCAAGTACCTAAAAGAATAATCCATATCAAAAGCCTTAATCATAAGGAATTTAAGTCTTTTGATGTGAAATTTCAGAGTAGCAATGAACTCTAGATTAAAATCACTCTCAGTTGTGCTAAAAGTAAACAAGCTCACCAGAAATAAGTCAAAAGGAATCAGAATTCTAATTAATATAAGAGGCAACAAAAATTTCATCTTTCAAAGAGTCAAATGAGCTGCCTTATGAGATGAGTTGACAGTTAATAAAGGTAATTATGCAGAGGTTGGAAGACCACCAGTTTAGAAGAGTATAGGGCAAATTCCCACACTACAGGAGAAAATGAAATACCCAGTAGAAGTACCATTTCAATCTTAATATTTTTTTATAATTCAAAAAAGAATAATGTGATAAGAAATGCTACACCATTACATCTTATATTGGAACATGATTTATATATCACCATTTTATATTACAGGAAAAAATAATTTCTTTTCCCATCTTAGGAATTATACAATCTCTCTGATAGCGAAGGGGAGCAGATCACCTATCCGTGGCCATTTACACACAGGGGGGTAATTAAGGTAAGAAAAAGGATGATACATTGGATGATAGGATATAATAAAACATGCATAACTTTATTAGCCACCACCCTCTGCACAAATGTATCGGGTAGCAATATAAAGTAATATGATTACTTTATATTATTTTATATTTATATATCTCTTCGGAGAATTCTTACACTTTTTTCACTAGATTAATATCTACTTCCCTTGCTGTGTGTGGTGGCACATGCCCATCGTCCTAGTGCTTGGGAGGCTGACACAGAAGGACTGTCACAAGTTCGAGGCCAGCCTGCTCTGCACAGTGAGTTCAATGCCACACTACACTACACAGCAAGACGTCTCAAACATATATATACATATATATACATATATATACATATATATATATGTATATACATATATATATATATATATATATATTGCAGACTCTATGATTCAGGGGCTACATTAAGTTTTTATTGCAATCTCTTGTACTTAAAAAATGCCCTGGTATTATAAAAATGCATCATGTAGGTAAATAAATAAGCAGGCAAATCCTGAATATTCTCTACAGGACCTGTCTAAATACTTGTCT
>PVJX010017550.1:23690-38236 GCA_004027295.1 Dolichotis patagonum
GTCAAATGAATAGTTTATTGATATGGAGACCCCTCGGTGGTGAATAAGACTTGTATTAGTTATTTAATACTGTGTAATAACTTGGAAGGTTAAAACAACAAACACTTATCGCACTGTTTCTGTGAGCCAGGTATCCAATGTAGCTTGCCTGGATCTTCTCGGTTTCAGGGTCTCTCATAAATGTTTAGGCAAGGTTTTGGAAATAGCTATAGTCAATATAGAGTTCAACTGTGACAGGACCCACTTCCAAATTCACACTTACACTGCTGTTAACAGAACCCAGTGGGGTTTTTTAACTTTAATATTTTTTATTTTTTAAAAAGGAAAAGATAACATTGGAAGCTTTTATTATGTATAATATTGTGATTATATATATATATATTTTTTTTAAACAAGCAATTCCCACTCTCAATTCCAGGCTATATGGACCTCTTCATGGGGCAGCTCACAACATAGCAAACGGCTTCATCACGGTGAACAAATACAGAGAGTCAGAGAGAATTCACACAAGATGGAAGGCAGTCTATAGTAACAGGTTTAGAGAGAAAAACTGAGCATTTCCCTTACATGTTTTTAGTTTGACCTTGAATGGTCTCTGAGCTATCTATGAAAAGGTAACATTAGGCACATGTCATGATTCATGAGTCTGGACATCAGAAGCAAAGTATGGACAGGAGACATTACTTTGATGATTTGTTAATTGATTGGTTGCAGCACTGGGCATGGAAATTAGACCTCACTCATGCTTAGCAAGTGCTTTACCACTGCGCTACACCCTATACCTGTCAACTGGTATTTCAAGTTATGGGAATACATGAAACCATCTACGAAGAAGCGAGAGAGGGAGGTAAAGCAAGGAAGGAGATCAAGACCAAGAGTTGGAGAATCTCAACCTCTTTTAGGTTAAAAAGAAGAGGACAAGGAGGGAAGAAATATAGATAAGAAGCAGCTAGAAGAGAATGAAGAAAACCAAGACTCTGGAGATTTCAGAACTAGGAAAGAAAACTGTAAAAGAATAAACAATTATCAAATATGGCAAATGTTACTAAAAGGTGGGATAGAGAAGATAGCAACAATGTTGCTTTAAAAATCAAAATATAAAAAAGACACACACGAGAAACTGTGATATATATCTATATATACATATATATACATATATGTATATGAAATAATACTGTAAGCAAATAAAATGAATGTAAAAAGGAGACACTCCCACCAACATGGAAAAATATGAAAAAATATAACATTTAGTTTAAAAATCCACTGTTATAAAACCAGATATTATTTAAAAATTAAAAATATATAGCTAAGTATATATTGGCATAGGTCTGCTTGTATATAGAGACAATAAAAATCAGACACAAGAATTTTCAAAAATCCATGAAAGCAATGACAGCTGGGAAGGAAGAGGAGGAGTGTGACCAGGGAAATGTATGCAACAGGTATCAATTTCTCTATAATGTATTATTCCCTTAAAAAATCTAAAGCAAATATAGAATACAACATGAATTTTCCTAGTACTATTTTCTCTTTTTGTTTGTAAGTTTGAAATATTAGGGCATGAATTAGTTCATAGCAAAAGTTTTAAATTAATAAACTTAATAAAATCTAGTAACTTTTTAAAGAATAGTTTTAAATGGAGTAGGCAACAATGCACTAAAGAGTTGACTTTACCCTCTATGTGACACTAGAGAAGTTATTAAACTATCCTAAACCTCAGTTTTCTCAACTTTAAAATGGTATCTCTCTCTCTATATATATATATAAAAATATATAAATATATAAATATATGAATATATAAATATATAAATATATAAATATATCTATTTATATATAAATATATATTTATAAATATATATTTATATATATAAATTGATATATTTATATAAATATATATATTTATATATATGTACATATTTGCATCCATATGTATGACTGTGCGTGACCACATAATCACCATTCATACATACACACATACGCACTTGGATAAATTAACTGCAGGAAATAATAATTCAACCTTCATGGTGAGGGCTGAAGAAAAGATAATCTCTCAGAGCCTCAGACTATAGGTTACAGGTAAAGGAAATGAAAATGAAAAAGGGAAGAAAATAGCGGGGAGTTCTGCCAAATGGTATTCACATCTGTCTGAATTTATACAAAGAAAGGAAAAGGAAAAGACATCCAGAAACCAGCCAAGCTTTGTGACTTGATTGCAGTAGCATGACTTTCAAAAGAAAGCAGTCTCCCTGTCCTATCCTTTCTACTACTGATCTGCCAGAGAAGAGAAAGAAGAAGAGGAGGAGGAGGAGGAAGAAGAAAAAGAACAGGAGAGAAAAAGTGAGTGGGTATGTCCTTAGCATCTGTCTAAGAATACCAGATGGGCACAAGGACCTAAACAGGATGATAGTTATAGTTATGACCAGGATGGGAAAGACAAACTAAGCTCAGAGACCCCCTGAACAGAAACAAAGGGAATTGGAGCTTAAAAAAATTAAGAGATGGGCCCGGAGATTTAGCTCAGTGGCTTAAGTGCCTGCCTGGCAAGCGTGAGGTCATGAGTTCGATCCCTGGTACAAAAAAAAAAAAATTAAGCGATGGAGCAGAATTTGTGGAGGTAGATGAGGGAGCATAAAGATCTCAGAATCTTTCAAAGTGCTTGTGTCCTTTACTGATACATCTAACAACTTTCAAATTCCTCTTCTTATGTACCAGGCACAGTTCTGGCACTGAGAAGATATTAGTAAGGAAGAAAAGTCCATGATTTCGTGATGGTAATACTCTAATGGGAGGAGGCATATTAAAAACATTCAAAAAAGCTGTAAAAAGTGGTAATTTAGAAAAATAAAGCACACTGATTTCCACAGTGATCATATTAGTTCATATTTCTATCAACAATGTAGAAAGGCCTCTAGCCAGCCTCACCAGCATTTGCAATTTTTAAATAGTAATTTGATTTCTTTCCCAAGTAAGACAGAATCTCAGTGTTGTTTTAATTTTCATTTCTCTAGTGACCAGGGATACTGAGCATTATTCATAAATTTAATGGCCATTTATACTTCTGAGAAGTGCCTATTCATTTCAGCTTCCCTTTTTTTGATTGTCTTTTATTCAAGGGGTTATATTTTTTTAATTCTTTATATATTCTAGATGGTAGCCCACTGCCTTAGGAATAGCTGGCAAAAACATTTTTCACATTTTGTAGGTTGTCTCTTCACTCTGTTGTTGCACTCTGTGCAAAATCCTGAAAAAGCTAAAGCTAGAAATTCCATTTCACCAAGCTACTCCCTTGTAGGAATCATCCTGAAAGAGTTAAAGATGTCATAGTATTCTGATACATGCATATCTACATGTATTAAGACAATTCACAGTAGATACATCTTTAAACAGGCATATACATCTATCAACAAATGAATGGATAAAGAAAATGTTGTTTATACACAATGGAGTACTACTTTGCCAAGAATAAGGATAAATTTGAGGCAACTGGTACATCTTAGACCGTAAAGTTAAGAGAAATAAATGAGACATGCAGGTTTAAATATCATATGGTTTGTCTTGTATGAGCAACACAAAATATAAATAAATTAAAGAACAAACTAAAAGATAGATAATAGGAAATAGGGAGATAGATCTTTTGCAAAAGCAAAGGAGACCAGAGAGTGAGGGGGAGGAAGCAAAGGGGAAGGGGATGAATAATGAATTACTATGTGTCAAGGATATGTACCAACTCCCCATGACAAATGTAATCATTATGGACTACAAACATCTACTACTAATATTTTCAAAAGAAGACAAAAATATGAACACTATGGGAAATGATAGAAAATTACAAGTGCAGTGAGCCAGGAGCAAGCTTACTGATGAGAGGCTACATGCCATGCATGAAGGTGAGAGTCCAGATGATGGTTGACGGGAGAGTCTGTACTTCTAGGGTTTCACAGTGTGTCTTAGTCTGTTGGGAAGCTATAACAGAATACCATAGACTACATGAGTGGCTATCAACAGAAATTCATTGCTCAGCTCTGGAGGCTGGAAAGGCCAAGGCCAAGGCACCAGTAGATTCAAATCTGGTGAGGGCTGCTTCCTGAATAGATATCTTTTCACTGTGATGTCTCATGTCAGAGCAGGGGAGCTTTCTGGGGCCTCTTTTATAAGTGCATTAATCTCATTTATGAGGATAGAACCCTCCCAAATGTCCCCATCTCCTAATATCCTCACACTGAGGGTTACGAATTCAACTCAAGAATCCTGGAGGGTCACAGTTATTCATCATATAACAAGGTGAACATTAAAATAAAGGACATGATGCAGATTGTTCTGGTGGCTACAAGTCACACTGATAGTGCAGCAAGGCTATGGATGTGGGGCAGAGGCAGGGTGCATGGGAGAGGAGGTGGCGTGTGAGGTCACATGATCCAGTAACTGAGCAAAGAGCTACAGAGTTCCAACTTAACTGATTTATAAGGTGTTTAAGTTGAGTACTCTAATAAGAGCAGGACTAAACCAATAGTTGGTTCCCAATTCTGCTTGAATTGGGAGAAACTGTAAAGGATGCTGTGCTCAGCAGAGGAGAGATCTTGGTCCTAAGAGAGCTGACTAAGGTGACATATAGGTTATGGCTTTTAGAGATGCTATGAAGTTCATGATGTCTTGAGCACGACTGAGCAGACCCAATGAGCCTGTCCCAGCCCAGCTTCATGTAGATGTCTTCTTTATTTGTACATTTTTACAATACATAAGAATCACGTTCATCATGCCAAGTTGGTCCATGAGTATAACACACCTTATTTTTTGCTTTTCATTCCTTTCCCCTCTTTTTCCCTCACTCCATTCTAGATCCCCTTCTCATTTGCAAAAACTCTATGCCCCTGCTTCCTATTATCTTTTATTTAGCTATATATTTATTTATATTGGGTTTCCCATATAAGATTAATCATGCAATATTTAAACTTGCATGCCTGATTCATTTCACTTAACATTATAACCTCAAGGTGCATCAATTTTCTTACAAATGACTCGTGTAGACTCATGTAGATTTAATACAGAATCACCTGGAGTGAGCCGCTCCAGCCAAAGAGAAGAAAAGGTGCCAACAGTCCAGACTAGATACCTAGTAATGCCCCATGAATAGCCATGTCTAAACTGCTAGCATTTTAAGTGCTTAGAAAATGATCTTACCAAGCACCAATGATACTTTTTTGTATATTTGGGGGCAAAACAAAAACTTCAGGGTAGACTTAGCCTAATAAAAATCTACACTTGAATTGATTACAAAGAATTGAGTAAAAATGGAGTTGTAATTTTACATGACTCTTGTTTATTGTTTGACTTTGATCCTTTACATGATATTAAAAGTTAGTTCAGACCTAATTAGAATGTTTTATTAATATCTTATGAAAGTAATTGTCAATTTTGTCCTACATATCAGGCATATAAATCTATTTTTTTATCGGTACCAGGGATCAAACTCACGACCATGCGCTTGCAAGGCAGGCACTTATGCCACTGAGCTAAATCCCGAGACCCTGGCATATAAATCACAAATATGTATCATTCTTAAAGTGAGACAAATATTGAGTCCCCTGAAATTCACAGCCTTACAAGAAAAGAACATATATAACTGTTTTTACTTACCATTTAAACATTACTCTAACATTTCTCATTTGGGAAACAAAAACAAATATGTAATAAAGATAAATCTATTATTCTTTTCAGTCGATTAATCATTTAACAGGGTTGAGCCTAGAAAGAAAAAGCAAACAGCCACATAGCTTTCCACTCATTAAATATATCATGATGAAAGGCGATTTGATTATAGGTAAACTGATGCATTCCCTCATGAGTGTATCTGCATGTGATTTTTTAAATGTATGAGTCATCCTTTTAGGTCAATCATGAAAAGAAAATTGAAATCAAAAGTTTCCTGAATGGCACATGTCATTATGACTTTTGCAAAACTACTTCATTTCAATACAAATTTTAAAGCTGATCAAACGTGCATATTTGACAAGACATTATGGTAACAATTGCTGATTTTCTATCATCTTGTTTCGAATTCCAATAGTGCTTTTATTCTTTGTTTTGATTGGTTTTAGTCTGTTTTCTATTATTTGATTTCAATATGTGTGAAGTTATGGATAGTTATTTTGAAGAGAACAAGAGACATTATGGTAGACATTGTTGATTTTCCTATTGTTTGATTTTGAAGGCCTGTAATCATTTATTCTTTTGTTTTGATCGGTTTTATACTATTTTGTTTTGTTTGAATTCATTGTGTGTGAAGATATGGACAACTATTTCAAAGAAAACAAGAGATATTATGGCAGCCACTGTTGATTTTCTGTTGTCTTGTCTTGAAATTCTGTGTTGCTTGCATTTTTTTGTTCTGATCTGCTTTGTGCTGTTTTATTTGTTTTGTTTTATTCTCTTTAAAATCAAAACAATGTGCATATTTGTTAGGAAAATGATAAAAACAGAGTATCTAGCCAGATTTCCCCAAGACATTTGATACAAATTTTCCCAATACCCTGAAGATGAGGTGGAGAGATATGGTCTGCATGATGATTTGGTTTGTAGTAGCCTTCTAACGGCAGAAAGAGTATCCTTTAAGGGTGTTGATTTAAAATGATTTAAAATCCTGTAGCAGTGGTATACTGTAGGACTCTCTGCAGTATATTCTCTCAGTATTTGATTGTATTCATGCTATTTCTTTTTTCTCCTGGATACATCCATATGCAACTTGATTACATTTTTCAGCATTCTTTGTATTCAATGGGGCCAGGTGATTGAGCTGTGGCCAATGGAATAATGCGCACCATGTCAGGACTGGCCCATGAAAAACCTCTCTTCCCCCCTCCGCATACACTGCTTACCTTGCAGCCAACTGGAAGGAGGACAACCTTGGAATGACCTTGAAATTCAGACAAACACAGCAAAGTCACAAGACAAAAAAATCAAAAAGAAACATGTTTCTAAATCATACCTAGGGAAAAAAGGGTACCCAACCAGAAACACCCACAGTGACTGTTATATCTTGTGCTTAGATGTCCCCCTAAAGCCTCACACAGTCATAGGGGGACATTTTTAGAGGTGTCTGGATCAAGAGTTTGTGAGGCTGGAATTGACTCATAGTGCAATGCTAGGCTCAAGGGCACTAGGATTAATGGTGTGAGTACTTCTCACTCTAAGTAATCTGGATAAAATAAAAGGGGCAGAAATACACTGTTAAGATCCTTTGTTATTTTTCTACCTTCTGTCTTCCTTGAACTGTTCTCTTCTGTGATGCCACTCTGCCCTGGATCCAGCTGATTACTGTCTAAAACTTCTACAAACTGTGAGCTAAATAAACCTTCCCTCCTCTTAACTTTTGGAGTCTGGTACTTTGTCTCAGCAATGAGAGAAAAGTATCTAAGAGAGTTATGGACTGTGAACAAGAAACAAACTTTACTGTGTTAACCCCCAAAGACTTCAGGGTTAATCTGTTGCTGTAGGTCACATCACCTTTAACAATAAAGAAATTGTTGCAGTGTGCAAAGCACTATGGTAGGGGTCATGTGAGAAACAAAGGTAAAATCCAGAAACTTTAAAGTGCTAATATCTAGATAGGGAGACAGATGTTGAGATTTAAATTGAGGCAAGTGTGACAAATGATATAGTAGGAGTATAATAAAAGATACAGTGATTAAATAACAAGCTCTGGAGCTAGATGTCATCTATTCAAATTCCAGATCTGACACTAATCAGCTATGTGACTTTAAGAAAATTACTTAAGTTTCAGTTTCTTTAATCTTGGCTTCTATATACATAAAATAGATCAAGGATATATCTTACAGATTATTGTGAAGATTAAACTAATTAATATACAGAAAGCACTGTAAATTGTGTCTGGAACAATGGTACACACTTAAACATGTTATATTCATCATTATTATGATGGGGAAAGGGAAAAATGTAGGTCACATCCAACTGAAAGAATCAAAGAAAGCTATCAGTAGATATCGCCTGAACTTGTCCTAGGCAAATAAATAGAATTTGGATATTTAGAAGCCATGGTTTCAGAGACATGAAAAGTACACATAGAGGAAATGGATATTATGAGACAAAGGTGATTTTTTAAAAAGTGAGCAGTCTCACACAGGAATCCTGGAGGAAAGAAGAATGACCAGATTATAGAAGCACTGAATACTCTAGAGAGAAATTTGGAAGTTATTTAAGAGGGTGAGGAGCCATGGAAGTTACATGGCCAGGGCAATGGTGTAGAACTGTGTAACATAGAGATGGAATCAGATGCAGGGTGTACACAATTGAAGATGTGAGAGAGAGACTGAGCAGAGAGGCTCCTTAAGAAGTCAGGCACAGGTGAAAGCAAAGGCAATTAGGAGCCTAATATGGCAGTTTCATTGTGAACTCATGAGGACCAGAACTAGGATGATGACAATAGGAATAAAGATGAAGGGATCTATGAGACAAAGATTTCCAAGAATACTGTATCCAAATCAGTCTGATATTAATCCATAATCTATTATCTGCTGTCCCAGCATCAAAAAATAAATCTGTAAACTGAAAGTTGTCATAACGCATTTGGCAGTAAAGTCTGACCTGAACTGATGAAATTTTATTAATGATCATTATCTCACAGTATTTAAATATGTTTGAATTATCTGTAACAACAAATACAGAGTTTGGATACATGGTACTGCTGGTAACAATATCTAATACATGATATATACCCTATGCTATCATTCTTTAATCCAAAGAGTTGTAAATTCTGAAATGCCTCTGGTCAAAGGACTTTAGAGAAGAAATTGATGTGTAGTATGGGTTGAATTGTGTCTCCCAAAAAGATATGTTGAAGTCCTAATCCCCAGTATCTATGATTGTAGCCTTATTTGAAAATAGGGATTTTGCAGATACAATATATATGATGAATCATTAGGACAGGCTCACATTCAGTATGACTGTAGTTCATACCAAAAGAGAAACTTTGTGCATAGAAACTGATGCTCATAAAGGGAAGAACACCATGTAAAGATGCACATCTGAAATGGAGCCTGTTCATGAAAATTAGAGTCCAGGAACCAACTAGTTCCTGACTTGCCAGAATGGGATGCTATAAACACAGCTGTAGGCAGGAAGTCTGCCTCCCACTGTGTGGCTGGATATGCGCAGGTTATGTGCTCAGATCAATTTCCTGCTGAGCAACCCTGGCTTCCTACTGCTCTGTATTTGACCTTATAAAAGAACACAGTTGCAAGGATCTAACCAAGGCATCAAGGAAGCAGAAGTGAGGTATTACTGATTATGTACTTCGTGAGTATGAAGTCAGAGTAGAAAATGGATAAGTATCTACAAGGCCAGCCAATAAAGAAATATACACAGCTATCCAAGATCAGAGCATGCAAGAATTCCACAGCTAGGTCAGTCATCGAGAATCAGGAGTATATAAATAGTACAGGTATATGGGGCAAGCACTATTCTAAGGCCAACAATAGCCTAGTGAGTGGGGAAAGTAGAGGAACAGTGTAAAGCTTGGGAGGTCAGATCAGAGCTTCCCTCCACTAAGATCTGGCCTGATTTGGGAGAAGGCTGAGTTTTTCCGTAGAGCAGAAAATCCGAAAACCACAGTTGGCGTAATTTTGAGAAAATTTCTCTGGAGGAAGGAATGGAGGTAGTGAAGGGGAGCAGAAAGGGAGCTGCTCCCTAACTTGGGGTGCACTTTGGCCCATAGGACCTCACATTCTAAAAGGACAGCTTCTCTTTTTGGTGGCAATGTGCTCCATATGTTCAAGTATGGGAAAATTATTAACCTAAATAGTCAATTTTATAAGAATAGTACTCAGTACAATTTTTCTTCTTTGGCTAGGCTTCTTTTGCCTAATAGTCAGAAATATAATTCTCAAGGTCAAACAGACATACTAAATAATGTATAACACAGATGAAAAGGGATTCAGTAAAATAAATCTCCTTCCCCCAAAAGCTGTTCCGGAAATGCACATTTGTGGGGATGCATTAGTCATTATTTTTCTAAAAAGAAAGCAGAGGGTAGTTGTACCAAATCAATTCACTCCACATTTAATGCACTGTAGTCTGCTTAATGCACATAATAAGTATACTAACTACACTGAGCCTCTCTCCTCTAACTCAACCACACTTAATAACAGGAGCATTAGATATCCCACAGACTCTTGCAATTTCCCTTCCATTTCCTTTGACTTAATGCAGTCAATGAACAACTCTCCTATTACTCTCCAGTGGTATCCTGGGCTCACTTTCAACTTTCTTCTCTATCATTGACTCCTTTGATCATGATTTGCCAGGAAAAGTTATAACGTTCTCTAATATATCATCCCCCAAAGCCATGTTATACAGTCTAATAAAATAGAGACCTTTCCTTTGGATAAAATTATCTTAATATCACTCTGTACATATCCATCTGTACCTTTGTAAGTAAGAGAAATTGTAGAATGTAGCAATGAAAATGAGCAAACTGGTTAGTTTTCTAGTGTTCTAATTAAGTCCCAAGTAGATGGTGGCTCTGTGATACCATTGGGGAAACCACTCCATGTTTATCATTCTACTCCACCTCAGCATAATTTGTGGCTCTGTGTGTGTGTATGTGTGTGTGGTACTAGGCATTGAATCCAGGGGCTCCACCTTGAGCTACATCCTAAACCTTGCTTTAATTTTTTTAAAGATAGGGTCTCTAAGTCTGATGTTACCCAGGCTAGGCTTGTATTTGTGATCTTCCTGCCTCAGTCAGCCAGAGTGCTGGCATTACAGGCATGAGCCACAACTGGTTATGGCTGTCATTTTAAGTCTTGCTGCCTCATGATTTCGATGTGGCTATATCTCTCACAACAACCAAGTCAGGCTGTGTCTGCCATTGTTTTAAAAGCATTCTCTAGAGCCACATTGTATAATGTTTACCTATATTGTCATGGTCAGAATTGTGGCACAAGGCCAGCTATAAACACAGAGAAGCCTAGAGAACGTAGATTTTTGGTGGGAAAATTTCCATCCCAAACAAAATAGAGTTATTTTAGGATAGAATGAAAAAGGCAAGAAATATCAGCTATCTGATGATAGATGGGAGAGAAACAATACAATGGCAAAGTTTTGATCAAAGATAAAGTGAAAGAAGTACAAGCAGGCAGTGTGATCCAAGGAGAGGATGATGAGAGAATCACAAAAACACTTAGTGACAAATGAAAACAGAGGACCACACAAACAAAGGGGTGGAATGTTCATGTCCTATTACCTGCAAACCAGGAAGATGGCCAATCAGACAGATCTGAACACTAAGCCTTTAAAATTTACTATGGAATGAACTATAAAATAGGTAGGGGAGATGTGTATTCCTAAAATTCCTGAACTTGGAGATGAAAATCCTGCCAAAGCCAATCTACATAAATATCAAGTGGTCTGTCTGTGAACACTTTTAAAATCTGTAAAAAGAGCCAAGAAGATTTTTAAAAATGCAAACATAATGCTACTACCACTTACAGAAATGCAGGGGGAAAAGAAAAATCTTACCCACTCTTGCTTGCCCTTATTATATCTTTGAGTCGAACCAGAGTCCTCATCAAGCTTATTTGTCCTTCACTGTCCAGAATATTACCTTATACTGTTAACTACTGGTGAAAAGTGGAGGATTTCTGATTTAATCATCACAACTGCACCTTTAAGTCCATATATCCTACTTCTTTGTCACAGTCTGCAGTACTTGTACATCTACTGCATCCAATGAAGCACACACTCAATAACATAACAAATCATATGATGCTATGTATTTGCATCAGCTATCTGAACACATCTTTCTCACACACAAACATAAATTGCATAAATTTTATCATTATTATTTGTAAAACTGGGTATTGAACTTAGGCTCTTACAATAAGCTCTATCTCCACCCTTTTTTTTTTTAAATTTTGAGACAAGATTTCCCAAGTCATTAAGTTACTTGAGCTGAGCTCAAACTTGCAATCCATCCAGTAAATCACAAAGAAAGCATCATGATACACTGAAACAGCCTCCCAGAATGCTGGGATTAGAGCTGTGTCCCACCACTCTAGGCTCATAGTTTTTTGAAAACTTTGTTCTTTCCTCTTCAAAGCACTGAAAACTCTCTCAAAATAACATTATTATTTTGTTTCCTTCCTATTTTCCACAATACCTAATTCAATTTCCTGTAAAATAGGAACCTAGCAGTAGGGATGCTATAATATCTAGCACTCAGATCAGACCTAGTCAAATACCGTAGCTTACTGAAAGGAGTTTCCAGACCATGGAACTGGAATGTAGCATAAAAAATAATTATTTATAACTACTAGGAATAGTAGCTTCAGTTGACCTTGTAAAATTTAAACACTATAAAAAATCATGGCTAATTTTGAACTGCATGATGAATGTCATGGGTTAAAGGGACAGCAGATTGGTTCTTCCTACATGAACAGAAAGAGAAAGACCTTAAAGGTCTCCTGATCCTGTTCCTTGTTATTGTTTACTACCAGTGGTGCCCTAAATCCTGGCTGAGAGCCAGTTCCTGCACTGCCAAATCCAGGGGACACAGACCTCTGGATAAAAGTGTGCAGGAAATCTGAGCAAGCAAGTTTTTCACTCTAGGAGTGGGAGCAGATAGGGGACAATGACACAAAGCTA
This sequence comes from Dolichotis patagonum, assembly GCA_004027295.1. Lineage (NCBI taxonomy): Eukaryota > Metazoa > Chordata > Mammalia > Rodentia > Caviidae > Dolichotis > Dolichotis patagonum. The sequence continues at coordinate 36,348 of PVJX010017550.1, forward strand.
TAATAAGACTTTTGAGAAGAACATTCCATGCGTGTCAAGAAAACTAGGATAATAGGATCAATAATGCACCTGATTTGAGAATCATTTTCTAAGAACTTCTAATTCATAGTTTGTATTACATTGGTTCCGTAAAGGTTAGTTTTCAGTGTACCATGATGCTTTCCTTGTAATTTACGTAAGGGGCTCAGAGAATATATTTCTGTAATATTTTCCTAATAATGCCAATCTGGAGGTTATAACTGACAACTGAAGAGAAGCAGCTGAAATAATGGTGACAAGCTGGAGAATTATGAGAGTATGAACCTTGTGTAGCTCAATGACATGTCTGGGTCAAGTGATAAAGGAAGTAAAGATTAATAACCACAGCAATTGGCCTATGCCAGGTTCACATAGTAATAGTAACTGTAGAATGAACAAGGTAAATCATGAAGAGTTGATTAGTGAGGATTGTAAGGTTTTTGGCTGACACCAATAAAGATGACCTATGTTTAAGTAGAGAAGACAGAGTCTCTATGGGGCAAAGCCAGGGACAGACTTTGCTGCGACAAATTGCCTTTCTTGTTTCTAGATGCCTGAATGTTCACCATTTAGGAGTCATTACTTTGTATTAGGTACTAACAACTTGCATTTGTACTACAGAACAAATCACTGCAAAATGTAGTAATTTAAAAACAGTGTACATTTATCATCTCACAATTCCTGTGAGTCAGATATCTGGGTCTGACCTGTGTGGGTGCTCTGCTTCCTGCCTATAATAAGGCTGAAATCAGGAGCCACCCCAGGGCCTGGGAATTCATCTGAAGGTTCAACTGGGGAAGAATTTATATCCAAGTTTATATGGTTAATGGGAGGATTCAGTTCCTTGCAGGCTGTCTCAGTCCCTCAATAAATCTTGGACAGGGGTGGCCTTCAGTCCCTTGCTATGTCCCACTCTCCAAACTACGGTAGCAATATGCTTCATCAAAGCATTCAAGTCAAAAAGGTAGAAAGGAGTATCTAGATAGAAACTGTAATAGTTTGTGATATAAAGGACTGAAATCTCATCACCATTTTCCAGTCTACTCACTAGAAGCAAGTAACTAAGCCCATCCCACACTCCAGGTGAAAGGAATCACACAGGTGAACAAACAGTAGGAGTCAGTTTATTGAGGGCCATGTCATATGCTGCCAACCACACTATTTATTGATGTCCTGTTTTGAAATGAGATAACACATGTAGATCTTCATTCTTTAATATAATAAACACAATTTGTAGGTTTCTTTGTAATGTATGGGAGGCCAAGTGAAAACTAGAGAAGGTAAGATGAACTACTAAATGATAAAATCTTAGAACAGGGAAATGGGCAGTGAGAAGGGTGCTGATTCTAAGGGGCAAGGACTAGCCTCACAGGAGCTTGAGAAAATTCTCCAGGGTGAACTAAATTCAACATGAGTCACCAAATATGTACTGCAGCTAAATGAAAGTTAACTTGAAACTGAACTGAAAAAAGAAGAAAATAATATATGAGGGCCCTGGAGGTGATGGTTACTCTACAATGGCGAGATCTTTGGGAGACTGTAAATCTGTCCTTGTCTCAGGATGTTAGGGGCTTGAATGACTCCTCAGATTAACATACAGAAAATAACGGCAGGTTAGAGATGTAATGGAGGGAAAGAACAAAGAACCTGTTTACCTTTTATAGAAGAAGAAAAGGCTTTTCAACACTGGGATACACTGCTAAATTGGTGACTGTAAATAGGTAGAAGTAATTTTTTGTTTTTCTTGACAGAAAATTTCCATAGAATCTAAGACATTGTTGAATAGCTTCCTGTCATCTATAAGAACAGTACAAAGAACAGGACTCCAGATCTGTGTTTGGTAGCTCTGTGACAAATTGAAGTGTTATGGG
>PVJX010017551.1:0-38114 GCA_004027295.1 Dolichotis patagonum
TCAGCTATAAAGAATGATCACATCGAGATATTTATAAATAAATGGACACAACTTGAGACCATTCTCTTAAGTGAAATAAACCAAACTCACAAGGGTAAATACCATATAATCTCCCTAATATGAGATTTGATAAGAGTATATAAGACTTTATGGTAAGCATGAGGCCCCAACTCATAGCTTCGAAGTCTTTCAAAGTTTTCAATCATCAGTTGGAATGGTGTTATCCTGTTTTGTTTGACTATATCATACTTGATGATATGAATAGCTGTTTTGAAGAAAACAAAACATTATGACAGCTATCGCTGATTTAATATCATCCTTCTTAGAAGTCCTACCATGCTTGTTTTGTTCTACCACCGTTGGTTCTATCTATCACATTGTGTCTTATTGGAATTTGAATATGTGTGATAGTTCAAACAATTTTTTTTCTTTTTTATCAAAAAGCAGATATTATAGTAACCATTGATCATTTTGTGTTATTCGGTTCAGAAAGCCCTGTAATTCTTTCACTCTATGCATGGCTTTATACTATTATGTTATATTTGATATTATTGTATTTGAAACTATGCTCAACTATAGCAGAGTAAGAGATATGGTGTTAGCTACTGTTGATGTCCAGTTGACTTAATATAAAGTACTGTGTTGCCTATGTTGTCCTGTTCTGATCTGCTCTGTACTGCCCGCTTTTGTTTTATTCTCTTTCAAATAAAAAAAAGAGAGGAAAAGAAAGTGCTCTAAATGATATAACTGCCTGTGTGTTTAAGTGTGTAAGATAGATGTCCATATTACTGTTTTTGTTAGAATGCTGAGCAGAACCGTTAACAGGCTCATTTTTTGAATGTGTACTTTGTATGTTTTAGCTTTGTAACTTGAACAACTGTTTCCAATGATGACAGTATGTAACTTATCAAGTGGGGATTTCTTAGTATTTTTGTTTTTGTTTTGTTGTGGTTGTTGTTCTTTTTTTTCTTTCCCCTTTGGAATTCTGTATTGTTGCTACCCTCTTTCTGTTTTGTTTGTTTTTTTTCTTTCTTCTTCTCTTTAAATAAAAATTTAAAAAAAAAGAATTTTGAATAAAACAAGAAGAAGAACTTAAGGGCTTGTGAGAAATCATTTCCACCTGCTACATGCCACAAAGCGCAAAATTATAAATGTTTGTCTGGAGAAGAGAACTCATAGGCCTCTTTCTTGAAAAGGTGTCCTCCTTGTTGTGCTGGTTTTGGTGTATTCAGAATAGAAGAGTTTTGAGATCAGGGAGACTTCCACGCAGTTTGCAACGGACAGCTTGAGAGGCCAAGCAAGGACCCCTAAGAGGGAGTATGTGAAAACGTGGGATGAATCAAATGGTGCATTGGAAACCTAAGAAATTTGGAGGTACCAGGAACGTGTGGTTTTTTGTACAGAAAATTGTCGTCAGTTAGCAGAGGCAGCACAAGTGTTGGCCTTGTGGCCTGCAATAATCAAAGAGCAGAACTCCAGAATTTATATCTGACCACCATATGTGCTCATTGGTAGACGTGGAGCTACAGGACTTACTGTTTGCCCTTCTTGATTTCGTCTTATTTTAACCCCATTATTTTCTAGTATTTTGTTTCTCCCTTTTGGAATGGGAATGTTTAACTGTGCCATCGTATCTTGTGTATCTTGCTTTTATTTTACTTTTACTGAGGTTCACAACCAAGTGTGAACCTTTGAATGCTTTGACAAATAGAACACTTTAACACAAACTTGAGCAAAGCTAAAATTGTATGATACTCTGGGCAAAAGATTCTTGGATTTTTATTGAATGTAGAAAGTTTTATCATATTAGGTGTAATTATGACCTTATTTTTCTTTATATTTAAAGATTAAATATATTTTAAGGAGATATGTTTAACTGTCAAGTTAACAAGGACTAAAATGTGATGTTTAAACTCAACTGTCAATTTGACAGGATTAAGACACTCCTAGAAAAGGGATGAATCACAAATATGCTACAGCAAATTAGTGATTACTCCCCAGACATTCACAACTGATTAGCAGGTTTTCCATAGTTTAAGGTAGGTTACTAGAAGCCTGCCTTTGGAGGACATTTCTCTGAATTGTTCTATTCCCATGTTCTCTGCTTCTTTGTTACCATGAAGTGGGCACCTCTGCTCTATATGCCCTTCGTTATTCTTTAAATAATGTTTAGGTGTTGGAGCCAGGCTATCATGAACTAAAACTTTTGAAACCATAAGCCAAATTAAATGTCTTCTCTCTTAAATTATGGGTGTTGGGTAATTGTTCTCATCAATGGGAAAACTATATACTGAAAGTAAAAAATAGTCAAAGTGTTCTTAGGTACACCCCAAATTTAAAACTCAGTATTATTGATGATGTTTTGTTTGAAGTACCATTAATGGCAGATCTTTCTAAATGAAATGGAAGAAAGTGTTCACTTGCACTGAGTCTTAATGAAAGTGACCAGAATTTCTGATGGCTAAACACAAATACGAGCACAGCATATAACAAAACAAAGAAAATTAAAACAAGTCAAAGACATAAAAAATTATGGAGCTACTGTTAATCTAGCTTCTAACTCTGCCTCTTGAACATGAAAATATCAAATTATAAAGTAAAATGAATTAGTTGTTAATAAAATTTGAGATGAAAATAAGAATCCATTACTTATTTTCAGCTACTTCACTACATGGAAAGTAATATTGCTCAAATTGCTCAAAGGATTATAAATTCCACCTATTCATACCATGCAAAATGTTTACAGTTGGCATTTGAAAAGTTGTAAGTAAAAATTAAGAAATTTAAGTATGATTGAGTCCAGTACACCTTAACATGTTAAGTAAAAATGATAAAGTCTAACACTAAAGTTGCATTATAAGGCCCTAAAAAATGTCAAATGTCAAAAGCTCCAAATATGAATCCTGCATATCTGTAAAATGGAAATAGATAAATTTTTATTTTTAAATGTATATTAATAAACAAACAAAAGTAAATATTTAAGCCATACAATATACTATTTTAATATATCTAAATTCAATAAGTATACACAAGATTATTATCTCTTACTAATCAACTTACAAATTATATAGTAGTAGTGATAAAATTGGTACTCCTTCTTCTGGTAGGACTCTTGTTAACCTATAGGTAAACCTCTTCCTGTTACATGAATAAAGAATTTGTACTCAAGATGGTATATTCTAAACGTTTGAAAGTTTTTCTTTCTTTTTGACAAAAATTAGTCTAAAATGTAGCCAGATAAATGAAACAACTTGTGGTGTAAACCTGTAATCCATCACCCTGGGAGACTGAGGCAGGATGATCATGAGTTTGAGTCATGTAACTTAACTGAGATTGCCTGCTGCAAAATAAAAAAGGAATACAGCCGTACCACAGAGGGAAGACTGCATTTAATCTCTAGTGCCAACACAGTTGTATTTGTAAAAGAAAATACCATACTAGAACATATATAGAATTGGTCCTTTTTCTTTTCGAGCTTCTTTCCTTGTCTGCACCATCATGAGGTACATATAATACTGACATCTCCTCCCTGGACTCACTCTTCTAAACACTGAACTCTGTCTTGTTTTCCACTGTTACCATGCTCCCTGTTCCAACAGTGTGCTCTCTGGGTGCACCGCACTCCATTTTCCTTCCTCTGCATTACTTCAAGTGACTTTAGCCATTACTCATATACTGTAACTCACCATTAGGTTATTCTGTGAATGACTAATCACGTTTTATTGCACTCACATTTCCAGATTTACTAATCATGCATTGTAATAATATACTACGTCAGACATTTATATATCTTTTAATGTATTTGTAAGATGAGCTTGAATGTCATTGAGTTCAGGAGGAAAGAAAAGATTGATGAATTTAAATACTAACAGAGAATGTTATCCCAACTAGGTGGGCATATTCACTAAAGTAAAAGTTATCTTGAAAATTCAGGCTTTCTACTCAAGGTTTAGAAATAATCAGTAGTTGATAGCCAAATCTATGAAATATAATCTAAACTAAAAGATGTGTACTACATAGAATAAACATGTATATATTAATTTACATTGAGCCATTAAAGTGTCATGAAACAAGAACTTATAACTAACCACACTGCTATTACTACTGGAAGAATAGATGTATATAAAATCTGAAATAAAGTGAGAAATTAGTATGTATCAATTATTAATATATTTGTTTTAATTCTTTTGTATTATGGAATCACAAAGTAATATGTATGATAAATGTGGTTTTCTATGCATTTGTGATTTTACTTTCATGATGTCCTAAATAGGTTCCTCCTTTGCCCTTGGGTGATTTTTTCTCCTTTGGATATCTTTAATTTTCCCTTTCCGCACACTAATATAGAAATATGACCTAGTTTTTTCTTGCTCCTACAGACAAGTTGACCTTAAGTTATTATCTGGTAATTTAGAACTCCATCAGCCTCCATTAGAATTTCCTGTAGAAGCTTATGATTACCAGATTCCTGTTAAGGATTTGTTCTGTAAGTTCACTGCTCACCTTTGAAACACTTTGTTTCCTCCATTTTCAGATTTAGAAAGTTGCCTCACTGTGTCACACAATAACTGTCACAGACATACCAGTGATGATCAAGACATATGGTGGATATTTAAATGAAAATATTTATTACACTAAAAGTCACATTGTCATTAATCCCCCATATTCCCCTGCACTTGGAACATATTTATCCCATTATTTCTGTCACTTTGAGAAGAAGTTGTAGAAGTTCTTTTCAATGTACATCTTCAGGAGATGTGATAAGAAACTTTGGTGAATGCTGTTATCAAGTGCTATCCAAACTTAAGGTAGCTCATAAAATATTACAGTGTGTTTTCAACCATCTTATTCACTGTGTCTGTTACCATAGATTTGTTTTACTTTTCCCAAAGTCAAAATGGTGTGAAAAGTACACATTTTGAATGGATTCAAGACATCCAGTTAGCTACAGCAACAAAACTAATGACACTCACTAAAGAAGACTCCAGAACTGCTTCAAAAAGTAATAATAATGGTGGAACAAATGTGCTTTAAGCAAGGGAGAGAATTTTCAGGAAAATAAAAGGCCATGTCTCTTTACTACCAGATTTTTTTTCTGTAAATATTTAACTTATTCACTCTAATTTCCTATCCCACCTCCTACAATTATAGAACAGTAAATGCCTCATTAGCATGTCTGATATGAATTAGATTTTCTATATGAAGGCAATTACTTTTTTCATGATGTATCTATGACAGTAAATTTAGCAAACCATATTTGGGTTGCCTATACATAATTGACTTTTTAAGATTTCAAGTAATTAGTGAAGATGAGTATATGATTTAATTTGTGTCAGTCAATCGCCATGGGAACTGACAGGTAGACTGCATTTTATTCACAAACAAGTAGTCTACTTTACCAGAAATTAGAAAGCATGTGGCATTTTGAGGAATAAAATTGCAGGATGAATATTACATATAAAATGTAAATTCCCCAAATATACTATTACTTATGAACATATTTTCCCAGTTTAAGTGAAATTTGAAGATTATGTAATATAATAACATTACACAATTTCAATGAAATTAATCATGTCTTAACCTATTATCAACAGTATACAATAGAAATAAAATATGAACAAATAACATGACTGATTTGAAACTTGCTACTTCTTGAATCTTAATATTTTCAAATTACAAACCTATGAATGTCAGTTTGAGAAGAAGGTAAGGTTTAGGAATAAAAAATTATTAAATTATTATATAACTGTGATACAATTGGCAATTCAATTTCCCAATGTATATAAAATTACACAAATTGTTAAACACATATGCAAATAATTATAATACTCTTTAAAACTGGGAACACACATCATCCAATGAGAGCAAAAGACTCAGGGTTATCTCACACTTTCTTCTGCTAACTCTTCTTTTACTTCAATGCATTTTTTTTCTTTTGTACCAAGGATCGAACTCAAGACCTCACGCTTGCCAGGCAGGTGCTTATGCCAGTGAGCTAAATCCCCAGCCCATATACTCCCCAGCCTTATTTCCAGTATGGTCAAACAGCACCTAATGGACTCCGCCTTCCTGACTGCAGCAGGTATGAGCTCCATAAAACTTCAAAAAATCAGCGAAAGGGAACAGAGGTGCGCAGGCAGGCTCTAGAGCCAAATTGATATTTATTAAAGAAGAATAGGACTGTGTGAGTGGTTTTGTCTCAGTTTGCAGGTAGGTCAACAGTCGCAGTGTGTGACCTAGCTGTAACTCATAGAAAACTGATAGTTTTTCTGGTCTGAAAAATAGCAAATACATTTCACTGTACTAAAAGCCAACAGCAGAATCTGAAAAGGAGAGAACCACAGGGAAGGAGCCCTAAAATTTGAGTATAAAACCTCCCTAAATTTCTGGTTGAAACTTTAAACATGAATACGTGGTACAGACTGAAAACAGCTTACAATAATGCTGAAATAACTGAACCAGCATTCGAGTTGTCACCCAAAGCATACAATGAAACACCTACAAGTTTAACCTAACCAAGTATTGCCTTTTATGGTAGATTAACGGGCAACTGGTTACACCCAGCTGAACTGAATCAGTGTGGTTCTGCGGACAGGAGGTCCACCTGAGGACGGCTGCCAACAGCAGAAAAGGAGAACGGGAGAGGAGGAGGGTGTGCTGCTGATTCTCTAAGAGAAGTTTGTCACGCTGGTTTTCCTGATAGGAACTCAGCTTTTCTTACTGTTGGAGGACCTCGGGTCCTCATTGTCACTGATGATGTCTGTCGTTCTTCTAGTGGGAACCTTCTATGGTGGTCCTTCCCTTGGGCATTGCTTCCTGGCTCCCGGGCAGATCCCTCAGCCTGCTGGCACAGACTTTCTAGCTTCCACCACTGACCTTCGGACCTTCCCACTCAGATCCTTGGTACAGACTTGGGTGAGATTTTGTCATGGGCTCAAAGCCTCTGGTTGGACTTGTAGAGGACATCGCCATGGGCTCTAGATCTTCACCTGGTCATATGCAGGACATAGCTGTGGGATCCATGCCCTCAGCTGGATTCTTTGGGCCTCTACTGTATGGACAGATCTCCACACTGTTTTACACTTGATTTTGGGTGAATACTATAAAATAATAATATAAATTATACGTCCTGTATTAAAATTTTCCCTTGTAAGCCCTATTTACCTATTAAACAAAAATGTCAACATTCTTAAGAAGAACATAGCCAACTGCAAATTATTTACATACCATCAGAGAGAGAGAATCCAAAAATAATTGTATGTGAAGAACCATAAAAATGTTACTCATTCTTAAAGGAGATTATCAATACATATTATGCATGAGATTATCCAGAGGTTGAAATTATTATACAAGAATGTTAAAGCCGGAAGAAAAAGACACGTGGTTAATTTGAACCAAAAGGACATCCAGAATAAACATAAAGATATTATCATAGTAAATATTGAAAATATAATGCTTTTCTTCTAAAGTTGGCAAGAAGACAATGATACCACTTTCACATTTACTTGATAGTGTGCTCAAATATTGACACTGTACTCATGGGCATAAAATCTATATAATTTTTTTCACCTGGGTAGGTTGCCACACCCACCAACACAGTCTGAGTACAAAAAGTCTGCCACAGTTACTTCAGGGATTTCTACTTTTGTTCATTTTCTATTATAACTGCTCCCTTCTGCAGTCTCATCTAAACACTGAAGACTACTAATGTCTCTTCCACTTTAAAACTGTTTCATTTCAAATATATTATGTAGACAGCGAAAACAATGAAATCTTGCCACTTGCAACAATGTTCGTGGAATTGGAGGACTTTATGTAAGAGAAATAAGACAGATATAAAAAGACAAATACTTCAAGTCCTTAGTTACATGTGAAAAACAAAAAAGCTGAGTGGAATAGTGGACACCGGAGCCTATGATTTATTTTCTCTAAGTCTTTAGATTGATTTTGATTTTGTTCACATGTGTGTGTTTGAAGAAAAAAGCTGTTAGATTTTTATGTGGTCTAATTTATCATTTTATTTTTTTCATAAAACCTAGTGAAGTCTAAGTAGTCTTTTCATAGCCCTAAATTCCAAAGATTTTACTATTTGCTTGCTATAATTAAGCTAATAATTCAGTTTGATTTAATATTTCATAAAGCATGAGCTTTAGTTTGAGGATCATTGGGTGTGGTCCATTTGCTCTATCCACCACAGTTACTGAAGAACTATTTCTAGTTGTGTTTCTGAGCTTTGTGTGCCCCTGTTACACTCCTTTCCATTTATTTCATTCACATATGTGTCCATCTCTTCACTAGCATTACACTGTCTTAACTAATGAGGCTGAGCAATAAGGTTTCACACTGGATAGTGTTCCTGCCTATTTTATTTCTCTTTATAAGATTGATTTAGCTACTAAAGTAATATTGATTCTCCTTTTACACTTTTGATAAGTATCTATCTATATATATATATATATATATATATATATCTGTGTCTACATATATCCTTGTAAAATTTTATAGGCATAACATCATATATTTCTTGAATTAATAAGATATTTGTTACATTGGTGAACCAATACCAGTACATTATTATTTACTAGGTTCTATAATTTACATTAAGATTGATACTTTCCACTGTACATTCTTGGATTTTAACAAATGAATAATTTCATGTATCTGCTTTCACAGTATTTAATTCATTAAGTAAATAGCTATGAGCACAGTTGCTGTACTGTGCAGTGATGTCATGTTTAGTTTGGTACGACACAGCCAGAGTATCTTCTGAAGGTCCTGCACCCTTTGATTTCCTCTAAGAGTGAATGAGCATTCGTCCCTATCGCTCTGCATCCTTGCCTTTTATCAGCTTGAGAAAATTGCATTCTATTTTCAACTCTTTGGAGCATTTACTGTGAATGGGTAATAGATTTTGTCAGAAGTTTTTACTCCCTCCATTTGAGTATATTTTTCTTCTTCCTTACCTTGTTAAAATTTGATTTATCTTGATTTTGGAATGTCTAAAAAATGTTGAATTTGTGGAATCAGTCTCTTTAGTCATATTGTAAAATATTCATACATTTTTAAAATTTGGCTTTCTAATATTTTGTTGAGCATTCTGTGAAAATTCACAAGAGATATTTTGCTATATTTTTTGTGCACTGTTTTTTTCTGATTTTGTTGTCAAGATAATACAGACTTCATAAAATCAGTTGGGAAGTATGTTTTCCTTTCACGTTTTCTGGGGAAAATGTGTAACATTATTGTTTGATTTTAAATGTTTAGTAAAATCCTCCAATAATACCATCCTGGCCTAGAAATGTACTTTGTAAAGATGTCTTTTGAGGCAAAGTCTCCGTGTGTAGTTCAGGCCTTGAGTTTACTGTGTATCCTAGGCTGGCCTCAACCTCAATGATCCTATTGTCTCAGCCTCTGAAGCACTAAAATTACACGTTGTTACATAACAACCAGCCCGGTAATTTAAAATTTATAAAATCAAGTTCTTTTGTAGTTTTGGGTTATTTGCATTGTATGTTCTGCTTTAGATGAGTTATACAAATTGTGGTTTTTAAACTACAGAAACATTTTTCTCTATTATTGAATGCAGAGAGATAAAATTATACAGTGATTACTTTACCATCTTTTTAATCACTGCATGATCCTTAATACTATCCCTTTTTATTTTTGTTATGAGCAGCCTACAAGTACTCTTTGCATGTAACAAGCACATATACTCAATGTCATTAATAATGAAAGAATCTACAAACTAAAATCACAATGTGATAACAATTTACACTTCTTAGAATGACCAGCATTTTAAAAAAAACTCAAATTCACAATTATTGGTAAAAATTTGGATCACTTTGAGTTCCCAAACCCTTTTATTATACATATGAAGTTGTGCAATCACTTTGGAAAGCTACAAATTTCTTTGAAAGCTAAATATTTACCTGTCTGGAAATTGAGCCATTTAATTACTAAGTATTTACCCCAAAGAAATGAAAATATATAATCATTGAGTAGAACAAGAATATGTATAGTAGCTTTATTCATACTATAAAAATAACAGATGCTCATTAGCTGGCAAATAGACAAAAATATAGGCTCTTTGTACAAAATAAAATAATAATAATAAAATAAAAATAAATCTGTCATTGATACTAAGAATCTTAAAACCATAATTATGGTGAGTAAAATAAATACACAGTGAATGTATTTATATTGGATGATCTACATATGAAAATTTGCATATATAGATATATATGTCTTTATATGTGTAACTATCTAATACATATGCACATAATATATGTTAGAAATATGAAGGAATTCCATGTTGACAGCACACAACGTAAGATGTGGTACTGCAGATGTGTTCAAAGCTACTCACCTGGGAAGGCGTGATGGAGCTATTTTGTATCTTAGCTGCATGATTTCACAAATGTTTGTATATGACAAAATGCATCAAATTTCATATTTTAGACAACACTTTCACTGCTTTCTTTTCCTTCTCCTGGGACCTAGGTAAACATGAAAGATGCTTACCAACATCAAATATTTTGAGACATGGCTATATTTTATGTCTACTTCCTGAAGTACAAACAGCTTATCTTTTATCCTCTACACTAAGCATTCTGAGGGATATGTCAGTGTATGCAAAGATATAAGACGACTGCTAAAAAGATGTGTTTTACTTAGAAGAATCTCCTTGATATTGGGTGAAGAGTTAGTGTCAATACAAAATTTTGGAAACAAAGCACTGTGTAAGCTATGTTGATTGAATTGTTTTCATACACCATATACTTAAATTATAATTTCAAGCTGGAATATTAAAAATAGAAAGCAATGCTGTTCCTTTTCCCATCAATCAAAGATAATCACTGTCAATATTATAGTTATTGTTTTCTCACAATTATCCTGTCTTTTTCACAAGGGAAAATGTTTCTTTAGAGTACAAAATAATATATGATTTACTGTAAAAATGCAAACAGTATACACCACCATTAGAAAGACAGGAAAAAGTCATCTAGAATCTCATCACACTGATAACCAGAATTAACATTTGCCTGAACACTAATACAAATTTCTTGAAGAGGCATGCATGCACACAGTACAGTCATATATTATTTTATATAAATTGACATATTTTATATGATAATTAGATCACAAAATTCTCTCTTTAATATACATTAGTTCTTTTGAAATTTGTATCAACCTTAAGTGGATAGAGAACTGACACAAGTGGGAAATACCTTTCAGAAACAGTATAATTCTAAAGTTTTAAATAGAAGTATGTAGGCCACATAATTAACTTTTAATAATTAAACTGGATAAGTGAAATAATAAGTTACAGTTAGAGCATAGAAAAATCAGGGGTTTAAAATATTAGGAACAGCTTTATAGTAGAAAAAATAAAATTTAACAGTAATTTTTAAAAGTTCATTTTTGAGAGAGAGAGTGTAACCAATAATTAGAAGGATTTATGAACATGTTTTAAAGAAAAGCAAATATGTTGTATATAGGAAAGATTAATGTTCTATTGTGGAATAGCGAATTGTAACACTTACCTACTTACAGCTCAATTGTATAACCATAGCTCTGCACAGGGTCAAAGTGACCGTGGTTCAGCTGGGTACGCGTTCGGGGCTTCGCAAGGCTGCTATCAACAGATAAGTAATGTCATGGGGAAGATGAGGGAAACTTGTTTAGGAGCTCAGTCATGTTGCTTGCAGATTTGGCTCCTTGCAGTAGAAGTGTGAGATCAGCATTTCCCTGTAGGCTGCAGCTCGGCTTGCTCTTAGACTCCAGAGACTGACTATGGACTCTAGCCCTTTGCTCCTCTCAAAACATGGCAGGGATTGATCTAAAGGTAGAAGAGTTCCTGTTCCTTCCAGGCTTCCTTTCCATTTCCATAGTTCACAACTAAACTAATTTTTTTTTTTATTTTGAAGGTAGTAGAAATACAACAGAACAAGACATAACAAAGCCAACTGAGACAGTGCAGTGAATTTGGTACAGAACTTCACAGCAGGATACCGGGATAACAGTAATAGGTGCATAGTATATCTCATTATCTTCACAATAGTTGTCTAGGCAATTAGGTATAGCAAAATCAAACCAAAGACAGAACATTATAAAATCAATCAAAAGAGAATATTGAATAGAGTAAAGCAATTAATCATAATGAAAACAAAACTGAAAACAACACTTGCTTTCAAAGAGAAGAGAGAGGAGACCCCCATATTTGTTATGTTGCATACAGTCATCCTGCCAAGAGATGCTCAGACCTCTGTCCCCAGTTGCTAACGGGGTGGGGGAGGGCAGAGGTTTGAGATGTTTGATTCCAAGCCCACTCACCGGTAGGCTCAAGAGACACTACTGGGTCTCCTGGCTCATACCAGAGGAAGGTGTTACCAAGAGGGCAGGCGAATTGCTTCTTTGTGCAGGCTCCTGGGTTCCACAACGGCTGTGGCTGGATCTCGGGGCTATTCTCTCTTAAACTAATTTTTAAAGGGCTCTCTGAGTAGTTCCACTAAGATAATCTCCTTTATAATTAAGCAAGTTTCAATTTATTAGGAACTTTAATTATGTCTACAAAAGTCCTTACCCATTTTAATAGAATATTATCACATTACAGAAGTAGAAATATTTACAATTTCATCATGGTCTCAAGAGAGGAGGGAATAATTCATAAATTGTATACTAGGGTATGGCAGCCATTGGATCAATTTAGAATTATGCCCAACACATAAAAAAGCATAAAAGAGAAGGAAGTGTCCATCTACTAGACAGGATGTTAGAAAAATTGGAGTCAGATTCTGAAATATGAAAATTTAGAAAAGAAATAGAGGTTCTTTAATCAGCTTCACCTAGATGCAATATTTTAATAGAAACATGCTTATAATATACAATATAAGTGATTCCATCTTAGAAAATCAGATAATTTTGCAATATTTTTATAAAACAAATTGAAAATAATTGCCTTTGAAAGTTGTCTTTACATTATAAATTTTCAAATACCTAAAAAATATTAATAATCACTTAATGGATAATGATTCAGATTCCAGATTTTATGTACAGAATAGCGGGGCCTGATATGCGTTCCCCAAATATAGATGTGATGTAAGCAAAATTTTCAACCTTTTTTAAACCAGTGTTACTTTACCTCCAAAGTAGCCAATAATATTATTTTTTAGCATACAGTACTGTTTCTAGGACTAAGTTTACTTTATAAATTATTCAAATAGTTGTTATTTTTTAATTGACATGAATGTACTTGCAATCTCATTTTTACACAAATTTAAAATTTTTTTCATGGATAAATATGATTCAAAAGAATGTTAGGAGAATTCAAATCATGAATCTAATTGAAGTAACTTAAAATCAGAGTCAAAATTCAATTCTTAGGCTTGTACAGTTCATAATTTAATTCTTATACCTATGAGTATTTGATGATACTTTGAAAGAATAGCATACATTTTATATTGTGACTCCCACAGGCTAAATTTTCTTTTTTAATTTATCACTCACACTGCTAAATAAATATTAAGGAGGATAAATAAGCTGGATTACATCCAAGAGTGTCAATCTTCTGTTTTCATATGGAACAGACAATGGACCAATGCAAAACTCTAATTGTACAATATTTCACCTTCATAATCCATTGCAAATTTTTTCTTTATTATGTTTAGTGTTATGGAAGAGAATTGTGAGATTGGCATTCAAATATATTTTAACTCCATATTCTTTAGTATTTTAGTTAAAATTCAGTTAGAAATTTGTCTACATGTATAAAGTGTGATTTTTTCCTTATTTTTGATACATTAATTTCACTTTTTCTGTGTGCTTCATTAATAATTTGTGGCAAGCTTAATAAGGGTAGATCTGTGATTACAAGAAAACTGTCTTAAAGACTTATAATGTGTTCACTACTCTGTTTTGATCAATTTTATAGTATTTTGTTTTGTATGAATTCATTGTGTGTGAATATATAAACAACTATTTAGAAGAAAACAAGAGATATTATGGTAGCCACTATTGATTTCCTGTTGTCTTGCTTTGAAATCTGTGTCACTTACATTGTTTTCTTCTGATCTGCTTTGTTCTGTTTTGTTATGTCTTGTTTTACTCTCTTTAAAATAAAAAATTAGAATTGTCTTTTATATGAAAATCTTTATTTACGTTAGTCAATATGTTTCATTACCGTGAGTTCACAAGTGTTTTACTGGGTATTTTCTTAAATGAAAGAACTGTTTAAATCCATAAATAAAACAAATGCTGGATAGTACAATGAATTGCATACAAATTCCGGTATAACAAGAATGACATTTATTTAGCAATAATGTTAAGATATTAAAAACTAAGTAATACAGATGGATGATTTTAATACTGTCATTGAAAATTGGTAGAAGTTTTTTCTCATATAACAAAAAATAAGTGTTTGATGCACCCTAGAAACAGTTTTCACTGTGTGGACTTTATAACACATCTTTGGTAAATCCTCAGCCAGCACCATCTAGCTCAGAGCTCATGAATGGAACTGTTTGTTAATGTCTGGTTTTTACACCGGACCCTCTGCTTATAGAAACACAAATGCAAGATTAGTTATAGTAAATGCACGGACTGTGTTTCCATGACTGTAATGTATGCTTTCCCATTGTTTCCTTTTTGCTCTTAGCTTATTCCTTCCTTTGCTTTGTCCTGTTCCAAAATCACATACTAAAGTAAAAAGTAAGAAGCAAAAAGCAAACAAACAAGCAAAAACACAAGTGCTTCCTGACCTAAACAATTGTTTTGATCCTTCCATAATTAATTAACTGCTTATCACTGGCACTGATTTTTAATTGTTATGATTATTGAGCAGCTATTTAAAATGAACTGGGGTTACCAATGATTGGTGCTTATCTTCCCTGCAGGTATTCAACAAATACTTCTTAACAGAAAACAAATTACTTCCCAAGAAAGATTTCCTCTGTTTAGACCTTTTTAATCAAAAGCAGTAATATACATCTTCCAAGCATTTACTCTAAATGGGTATCTCATGGAAACTATCAGTCACAAAGAATTACTTAATTGTATACTAGGATACATTCAAAATATCCCATTACATTTTCTTCAATTAAATTTTGCTTGCTCATCTTTACAATAATCAGAAGTGTATGTAAGTGGTAAAATAAAGAGCAAGAACTACTTGTCCTTAGAAATATGCATATTAACATCATTGCTCTTAGGAAGTAATATTAACCCTCCCCACATAATGCTGTTAATAAATCTCCATGTTCCTCAGGATCAGAACACCATAGTGTATACTCAGTCAATTAAGTTAATCAGCTTGCCATGAACAGATATGTTTAAAATTTGCTCTCTAAAGCTAACACCATTTAGTATTTTCCAATATATAGCTAGTGTTTTCCAGTCTATAGTTGGTCGTATCTAACCACATAACTCAGAAATCTTGATTTTACTCGTGAATATATTATTTTCTCATAGCAATCATAAACATAAAAAATTGTTACATAAAAATATGTTACAATATATTTAACAGATTATAATTTTTATTCCTTTATGAATATTGTCTCTATGTTTCTCTTTTTCTGGGCAATTCTGGTTAAATACTCGTATTTGGAGTGAATTTGGTAAATAGTGTATATAGGAAGGACATACTTTTTCATTTTGATCATCTCTGCCTCCTAATTAGTATGTTTAAATTACTTACATTTAATGTAATTATTGATAATTACTGATAGACAGTGAATTGTTTTGTATAAACCGTACTACTTTTCTCTTCCTATTTTCCTACTCTTTGTTGAATATTTGAAAGTTTTTTTATTTTTTTCTTTTTATTCATCTATATGACTGTATTTATTTGTATACTTTTTCCTCCAATCTTTGTAGGGATTACAAAATATTCCATGAACCTATACAGACTACTAAACATCAATATTTTACCACTTCAATGATTATGTTAGAAGTTTACAGTCATATGAGACCACTGATATAATAATTGTCTTGCATAATATACACTGAAAATTCCAGCACAACTTATAATTTTTCCTTTCAGTGATAGGATAAATTTTAAAAACACAAAGAAGAATAGTGTTATATTTACCTTGGCATTTACCTTTTCTATTGTATATATTTTTTTCTCTCCTTGTGTCATTGCCCTCTAGCTTAAAGAATTTCTTTAGTATATTGAATATCTACTTTATATGAATTGTTTTATTTCCTCATCTAAAAATATGATCATTTTACTGTTATTCTTTAAAATATTACTGTTAAATACAGAATTAAAAATTTGCAGTTCTTTTCTTCTGTCTCCTTATTGACTTCACAATTTGCAATTCATATCTATTTTTTTCTACATATTTTCATGATTGTGTCTTTGCAGTTTTTTCCACAGATTCTGATGTGTCTACCCTTGCATTTCTTCAGATTATTCTGTTTTGTATTAATTCAGCCTCTAAAACCTGAAGTTTTCTGTCTTTTGCTAAACTTGGGAAGTTTGGGTCTTTATTTCTTCAAATCAGTTTCTGAAACTGAACATTCTGTACTTTGGGGACTATAATTAAAAAGATGATAGACCCTCTATTACTGCCTCACAGGTAAATAAGAATTTTTTTTCATTTTTGTTGAGACTGAATGGCTTTTATTGATCTATTCTCACATTTAGTGACAAATTTTTTTGCCAAATCTATTTTGATATCAAATTCACTTAGTGAATTTCTGTTTATTATATCAATTCTTAATTCATTTTTAGTTATTTTCAAGAGTTTTTTCTTTGCTTAGCATTGCATTAAATATTTATTGTAGCAGTATCTTTAATTTTTTACTTAAACATATTAATAACAGTTTTTTTGGGGGGACCGGGACTAGAACTCAGGACCTCACACGTGTCAGGCCTCTTGCTTATGAGGCAGGTGATCTCCAGCCCCAGTAACAGTTGCTTTACACTGTTCCAGTAATTACAATGTCAGTGTTAAGGTCCAACAGTGGTTTCCTTTTCCAGTGGAAAGGAAAGCTGAATTGTTAAGCTTCTGATGTCAAATAAGAATTGTTTGTTGAACTCTGTTCTGGACATTATAATTAGTATGAAGCTTTTGAGTTTTGCTTAAACTTCATGTAAAATGCTATTTTGTTTATTTAGATAATCTAAACCTATTTTGGATTTTACCAACCCACCTTCTGTGAGGTATGGCTTCCCTGTCAATATATGCAGAGTTCTTCAAATTTGTCTCGCATGTGACATATCTAACAGCCATCTGAGATATATCTCTTGCATGGGGTTCTCAACCCAACACACACAACACAACACAACACAACACAACACAACACAACACATTTTTTATTGTGTTGATTAACATCAATTCCAGGTATGCGTGTCTTGGAGATGAGCTCCAAATTTCATAAACTTTAACTGATCTCTGAGTTCTTGTCTTTCTGTAATCTGTTTCCTTAGGGCTCTTTTTTTGGTCCTTTGGACAGGAACTTATGAATTTTAAGTGGTAAATTTAATAGAAAGAAGGTTTTCTTTTCTACTCTGGATACTTGTGGATTGCCTTCCTTTTAAGATGCTCCCGTACCAGAGACTGCTTGGGGTTGACCTTGAGAGAACCAGAAAAGTAATAAGAAAGAAAAGAGAAGGAAGGGAGGGAGAAGAAAGAGGGAAAGGGGAAAAGGGAGAGTAGGAAGGGACAAAAGCAACTAAAAGATTTCTGCATTTTTTTTGGTGAGAATTTTCTGTCAAGCAACTCAATCAAGGTAGCAGATTTTGATTAAAGCTATGTGTGTCTGTCCTTCTCCGCTCAGTTGTGGCTTCTTGATTTCAGTTTGGAGTATTTATAAGAAATAAATAAAAAAAATATTTCCACACTTGGCATTCTTCCTTGATCTGTCTGCTGCTGGTTACTTTTGAATGAAAATAACTGTACCATTCATTTTATTAGATTTTCTTTTTCTGACTGGGTGAAGCCCACGTTATATTATTGAAAATGAAACCTCTGGATAATTTTTCCCTCAAAATTTAACATAACTTATTTGTCTTTCAAACATCTTCCCAAAAGTCAGATCTTCAAAAATGACTTTGTGACCACACAAAACAGGAGGCCTTCAACTCCTTACGTAAGTACCCTTTTGGACTATGCCATCTTGTGTTCATCTTGTACTTTTGCATAGTTCTAAATGGCTACATTATAATTTAGCTGTTTATCATCAACTTTATGTCATCAAAATATCAATTTCATACTGTCACTGCACAAGACAATAATTCTCCTTCTACATAATTATCCCTTACCTTCTGCCTGTGACACACATATGTGCTTAATAAATTTTTATTACATCAAAATAAATGCCATTATACATTTTCCTAGCATATTCTTTTATTTCATGAATAATATTTACAGTAGATAAGTATAAAAATTGAATGAATGGTTAGAAAGAAAAACGTGTATCTGTTTTCACTGTTTTTCAGTGAAAGATTATAGGTAACAGAATAAGTTTGATGAATACTTAAAAATTGATTTGAAATAGTTTCTGGTACTAACATTAAATTTATTACATGTTGAAATGTCACTGAAATACCATAAATGATATGCTAAATAAAATGTGATGTTAATTTCAGTTGCAATTTGATTACCAGCTGATCTTAAGCAGCGTTTCATTCTGTTGTGTATTTGCTCAGTTTCTGCCGTCTCCTTTTAATGACTGCATTTCACAGCCCTTTTCTGTTATCCTTTCTAAAAGCTACCAGCACTGTCCTAAGGTTCTGTGATATTGGGGAACGTTTTTATCAGCCACCTTTGTTAGAGTTAATTGCTAATATCTTACTTTCCTTCCCCAAGTATCTCTTTAATTTTACAGTATTCAGCTCTGTTATAGAAACATTACAGCAAATCTTGTCTTTCTGGTAACTGAAAACTTCTTTGTTTTTGTTGGTTCATTTTCACACTCCTTAGATATTAAGATAACTCATTTCCAGGTATTCTCTGGCCCTCGTGAAAGTAGAGATTTAAAGGCCAGTCACACAGGCAGCCAGGTTTGCTAGTGAGCTTTAAGTCCTAGTGGTAATCCCAGCTCTAGTTAAAGTCACGTCTCTTGTACATTCCTCCCTCCAGATCATTTTCCCTGACACATACCAACATGATAATAATAAAGAGTTAGCACATTCAATGAAATCATTATCCAAATATTCAATAGAAAATCCAGACATCTGACAGAAAAAAGAAGGATATTATTATATGCTAAATAAGATCAACTTCTTACCCATCTTGACTAATTTCAAGGTTAGGGAATAACTGGAAAAATACATTAACAGTGAAGTACACTACATATGTTTAATTGCATATTTTAAAATAATTTTCTTAGACATTTTTGGGGGTGGATACCAGGAGTCATAGTCAAGACCAATTGTCAGGCAGCCACTGAGCTATGTCCCTGATCCTTCCCTAGATTATTCTGAAGGAAATAAACTACACAACATTTTCTTAAGCATAATTTACAAGAAAATGTTATAAAAAGTTTAAAGATTACATTGGAACAATGTATTAATTTCACATATTGTACATGTTTTCTGGCACTGACTTTAAACAACAGAATACAAAATGTTATGGGCATATTACGCATTTATAGCCTTTCAGTCTGATTTGAAAATTCCTTTTTGCAGTAAACTGGTGCTCCATGAAGAATGCTCTGAAAAATAGATTTAAAAATCAAGATGGGTATAGTAGAACCCTGTTGTAATCCCAGTCCCAAGGCTAAGTAGGCTGAGCCAGGAAGTTTGCCACAAATTTGAAGTCAGCTTAAACTACACAGAGGTGTGTCTCATAAAAATCAAACAAAAAATTAGGATTTAGTACATTTTATTTTTGAAAAGGAAGTTTCCTTTTGTTTTGTTTACAGTCTCGACATTGTTAATTAGGAGACTGACTAATTTGAGAAATATAGTGATAAATTAAATTTAGAAGAGTACCTAAGCATTTTATAGGCATATACCTTATCAAATCAGTCCTCTTTGGGTGACATTATATATTACTGCCTGGAAATACAAAAATGAGAAATGTCATCCAAATTACAACAAAGGATGTGACAAGTTCACTACATTTTTATTGAGAAGGTGAGGTTTTGTAAACTATATCATAGAAATTTTTGGTGTATTGTTATCCAGAGATGGGAAATAGTTGCAGATGTTCAATATCCATTGACCACTCCTTGTCCAGTTTGTAATCCTTGTTTCTCTGGGATTTTTTTATGTCTCTTTTTATTAGTACATGTGACACAAGGCTATAGGGATTTTACTCTTTTTTCTTCAGTAAGTCACTTTTTAGTTTCCACTCAACCCTAGGATTCACCAAAAACCTTTCGAGAAAGCAAAATCCATACTGTAGACCCGTCAGGTGTTGAACACGTTACTTCATCATATTGTGACATGAATTTCACTGGTTTCCTTGTTCCCCAGGAGCCCTGACCCAAATCAGCAGCTTAAAACAAGAACTGGCAAATTTTCTCCTGGAAAAAAAGGGCCAGAAATTATGAGATAATTTTGAGACTGAATTCCACTATGAAAGTTTAGTGTTAGTCCTCCTTTTTATTTTCATAGTCCCTTATGCTTTTATAATATGACTTTATAATTTCTGTAGCATTGTTTTTATTCTCACACTTAACTTCATTGACCTTCCGTATTTCATTGCTTCACAGCCTGAAGTAGATATTGGAGTTTATTCTTAATGATGCAGAAAATTAATGCTTTTTGGTAAAATTGAAGAAAGCATCCCTTGTGTTTGCCAATAACAACAAAAATATCTTGACAATTGAAAAGTAATATATGCAAATATATTTTTCTAAATTAAATTCTAAATTCACCCATCCATTCTCGGTGAAACAACATCATTCATCACATTTAAAAACAGTCTTATTTTGAACCAAGCATAGTTTTAAAAAACATAATTGAATTTTGTTCAAAGTAGTGACTAAGCATCAATATACACAACAGGAGAAATGGAAACACTGAAAAAGTGTATATGTATATATTTTGTGGAAGTCAGTGCTAATTCCTATGCCTTACATGTATTTGTTCTAGGTTTCAAATACATATGTTGCCTTATTTTTAATTTTCTTTTGTTTTCTTTAGTAGATATGCATAAACATTTAAACTATTTGAATGTATATAATTCCCCTATAAAACATGAATTATGTGAGAAAAACACCATAAGTAATCCATCTTTTCATCTACTTTCCAGTTATTATCATATCTAATAAATAACAATTATGAAATGAGAAAATTGAAATTTGTTGAATGTCTACTGTTTTTCATATAGTTGGAAATCTGTGATCAGGTAATTTAGGTAACCATGGTCCAAATTTCTACAAAAGATACAACTTATATTTAAAACTAAGTGTATTTATTTTAAAATCTGCTCTAATCCATACACTATGCTGTAGACATTCCATATATGTTTGATAAAAGAGTAATAGGAATAAATAATTTAATAGAGTAAGAAAGAAAATCTGTTTAATATGCAGCTTAGGATGTTCTGAGATTTTTTAAAATATTTTGTTTATGTCCCGGGGCAGTATTTTTACTACAGTATATATGAAGACATTGAGTTTCAGAGAGGTTTAATTAATTCTCCAAGAGCAGTGTATAGTTTGGAGCAAGTCTTGACTGAGCTATTTTCAGAGAGTACAAATCACCCTTTTAAATGTAATACAATATCTCGTATTTGAAATAAGTTTTAGGAAAGCCAATCTTGAACACCAAAATATTTTATTTTCTTTTAACATTAAAGTATTCCATTTACTAAACCAGTCTTTTAAACAGTGTAAATTTCCATTGCAAGCAACCTTTCCTCTTTATGAACTTTTCTACTACATCTCTCTATAGAAAAGTAAAAAGTTTCAGATAATTTATGGGAGATGTCACACCTCCCAAATAATGAAGGTGCTTATGAAATTTTATCTAGTTTCTTTTAAAAATGTCAATAACTGTAATACTAGATTTGTTATCTTTTAGCAAAATGGAAGTGCTCATCTTTCAGTCTTCTTAATTCCTCCTTAGTATTCAAATTTCAATATAAGCAAAATTTCCTCAGAAAACTTCCCTGCTACTTACCTTTATATTAGAGTAGAGTCGATATCACCCATGCTGCCATTTGGTGAAAATTTTCCAGTTAATTTCTCGGTGCCTTTCATATCCAGAAGGCAATAAGACTTTTTCTGCCTTGCTACTGCTCTATCTCACGTGAATCATTTAGTTCCGTCAGCATAAAAAAATACTTTTTCACTTGTTGACTTATTGAAAAACAATTGCAATCCCTATCGGACACTTCTTTACATTCAAGGCATTTGTTTCTATAATTCTCTTGATTTTCTTCCACATAAGACTAGTAACACACTGCTGCATATTTTATAGTCAGTGACTAGTAGAAGAAAACAGAGTGACTGAAAACATTCAATTAATCTTTCTAGCCGTAGAACATATGTGTTTACTTACAAAACCACTTTACCCTCCAGCTTTTCTTCCCTTCCTGTTTAGTCCAAAATAGACATATATAATGATAAAAGAGGCAACGTAAGTATAGTAAACTGCCAAATGGCCTAGGTGCTCTAGTAATAGACTAATTTGTAACTTGATGCACTTAATCACCACTGTCCATTTGTAGATAGATATATACATGTGCATTTTCTTGGCTGGGATGAATGAATTTTTCTGTCAAGTTGTTGTGGTATAATTTCAAATCCCCTTGCTGATGTAAACAAATAAAAATAACTTCTTTAATCACACTACAAAATCAAAGAGAAGACACAGAAATATGGCAGATGACAAAATTGTTTTGCAAAAATATTTCAAACCTATTTGGAAAAGAAGCAAGGCATGACATCAATTTTACTAGTAGGAAATGTGATTTTAGGCTTATAGAGATTTTATTTACTGTTTTTATTTGCCACAGTGAACAAATCAAAAGTCATCCATAAACATACTTTCTTCACAGGGCTTACTATTCAAGTACATTGATCCAGTGATGATGAACTATATTATTCACAATTTATTCATCTATTAATTTATTTAATGTGTGTGTGTGTGTCTGTGTGTAATCATTATATAACAGTACAGTTACAGAGGAAAATGCTTCAGTTATAGAGGAAAATGAGACAAACCCAAAGATTGAGTTGATAGTCCTAGGCAGGCAAGTATAACTACACAGTTTATAAGACACAGGAAAAAACAAAAAAGACTTACTCAGGAAGTGGGGAGGACTGCCATTTATAAAATGATATATAGAATTTTTCAGTTCTTTTTCCAGATTCTTTCTTGATCCGTGGTGGGGTCTTTGGCTTGCTATTAAAAGTGGCACTTTCCTGAGTATACATATATTCTCTTCCCACTGGCTTGATGACTTAGTCCCAGATAGATTGTATCAAAGAAATGGCCAACACTACTGAGGTTGTGTTTTATTGTGAATTCAGTATTGCCAAGAGGTGGGCCAACTGTCACTAAATGAGATGATACACCATTCCAGGACGGGAGAAGACGTATGCTCTATACTAAGATGCATGGAACATGCAGTTGCATATATGGTCAACTCCTGTTTAAAGTCCAGAGTCACAGGGATCACTGAGAAGGTTTTGGTAGAAGACAAAGAGGTCCTCAAATCTTAGTGGTGATTGAGTTAAATATTGAGGATCTATTGAAGGTATGGCAGAGATATTTAAAGCAAATGAACTGTGAACCAAAGTTCTACACTGCCTCCTCATATTTGTTCTGAATTTCTCTAGCTGCCCCACCTCGTTCTCCCTCTCCCTTGCCTTTTGTCTATCTCCTTCTTTCTCACTCAGCACTCAATTGTTCTATCATACTTCATACACAAAGCACAATTTCACATAAAATTATTTTAAAAAGAAATACTAATTGCAAAAAATCTGGAGTGGACGCTTTTGAGACTGGGACCCTATGTGACTACAATGATTGTCATTTTTTGAAGCTGATCACATAAACATTGAAAAAAACTATGAAGTCTTAGTGGCCAGGGGAGGGAGGTAGTCAAAGAGAAACAAAACAGAGTACACCTATGTGTTCACAAGGCCAGTCAACGAGAAGTTTCTTACAAAGCATGACTTCTGAGCTGAACTGTAGAAAAACATAAGAATGAAACAACTCAGAAGATAAAGAAATGCTTTCCAAGGGGAATTCAAGAAATACACATGATCTTATTACTCTTTCAGTTTATTATTATTATTATTATTATACAAAGGAGACAATAGAATATTTATAAATGTGAGTATGATTTATTTCATTTATGAGTATAATTTCAAAGTTGCCTCCATTTACCTATAAAAGTCTCAAGATTATCCTTTTTGATAGCTAAGTAATAAAATGAAAGAGACAGAAAGTGTTTCTAAGGAAAGAATAACTGGGATAGGGGAAAGGAGAAAAGGTAGAAAGGAAAAGATTATATGTATGTAGGTATACATATACAAACTGAATGTATGTATATGTGTGCAAGAGAGATAACTATACTACTAATCTCTGTTAGTTCATTAAAAGAACAGTTTGTGTTGTCATTGTTTGATTTTTGATCATTTTTTATGTCTATATCATGTAACTTGAACAACTACTTCTAGCATAACAATTCGTAATATATTAACTAATGTTAATTTCTTAATATCTTTTTTGAAATTCTGTATCATTTCTGTCCTTTTTTCTGCTTTGTTTTTTAAAATAAAAAAGGAAATACACATGATAAACAAAAATGTGCACTCTGAAATTTGAACACTTTAGTGTTCTGGAGACAACAATTAATTCAGGAAGATACAGAGGATAAGGAAGAAGCATCATATAGACTGTGGTAGACAGGGTGAAGGGTCAACTTGGCTGACTTTGGAATCCTACTCTGGGATTGTGTGAGCACATTTCAGGCGTGGCAAGGTGGATCGTGGAGACACAGGCTTAGAGTCTACATCTGGTCCTGCTGTCTTTCTGGTACTTCTCCCATCCTCTTCTTCCCAAAGACCATGAACTGAGTATGACTTATCAACATATTTCTGCACTTGCTGCTGTGGAACCTTGAAGTTAAGTGCTCAATTAAACCTCTTTTAAATTGCAGATATTCCCTAGTGAAGACCTGTAATGAGAAAGTTGACTAATAAAAAATAATTGGTACCCGGAAAGCAAGTCTTTACTATGACTGTACCGAATGATGTAGTTTAGAAGCCTTTGAAACTGGTTTGCAAAGGAAATTTCAAAAGATGTGGAGAGATGAGCTAGAGAAAACCTACAGGAACACATCACAGCCCAATAGATGATTCTAGTCAGAGTATAGAAGACCAGAGACCAGGAATGCTGACAGTGAAGGTCAGATTCAGGAAATTTCAGTTAGGAACAAGCGATCCATTGGTAGTCGGACTAGAGACCATTTGTGCTATACTTTGACAAAGAAAAAAAAATTGGTCTACATTTTGCCATAGTCTGAAACTTTGTGACTGAGACTAAGTGCAACGGGCAAATTGATCTTGTGAAGGAAATTTGAAAGCAGCCCAGCTCTCGGGCTGTGGTATTGGTACTGCTGGATGCTTTTAGCCAGACTAAAAATGAGAACTGGGAGCAAAAGGAGGCAGAGCTAAAACAAAATGCACATGTTAAATTTTGACACAAAAAAAGCCAGTTGTACAGTGAAATGGGCTAAACTAGGTGTGATTGTTGCAATGATTAGCACCATTAAAAAGAAACCAGGTACTTTGCACAAGTTTTTGTACAGAGACAAGAAGAACGATAACTTAAGGGCATTTTAGATAATGGAAAGGGCCCAGAGTACAAAATGTAAACCTCATTTTAAAACAGAGGTCAGCTAGAGAACTACTTCACTAGGATGCATTTAGCCATGGTCAGCCATTCATCACTCACAGCTACTACAGGCAAGGTCCAAATGTGGGAGTCTGTGCCCCCAAAATGGTGGCAGAGCTTGCTCTCATCCGTACGATGAGGGTTTTACTAGCATGCAAAATGTAACAGTTGTGGGGTTGGAGAGACTTCCACTCAAATTTAAAGAAAGCACCTAAAGACAAGCAGCCCTTCACAGGACAGTGCAGGAGGCTGAGGGAATTGAGTCAAAGTTGCAGTGGAGAACCTCCAGTAGCTGGGCATGCCAGGAACTAGAAATGTCTTCTAAGGGAACCTGCAAGCCATGATGTGAGTGTGCCTTCAGTCTTGGAAGGGATTTTGCTTTGCACTTTTTAAAACACTGAGATTTGAGGAAAAAATTATTGCTTTGGGGGTTGTATGCAGGATAGTGGTATTGTGTTAGGCAGGATTATGAACATGGTATCATTTTTATTTGGAGATGTAGTATAATTTAAAGATATGTGTTTGGATATGAAATTGACAGCTGTGGAATACGATGGTTAGAATTGTAAAGCTGAATGGCTTTAGGATTCAGCCAAGGGATTGATGGGACCCTCCTGTGGGGGTATTGGTGTGGGTCATGGAGGTGCATCCTTGGAGGTTAAGCCTGACATTTTCTGTACTCTGTGTAAGGTACTGCTTCCCTGCTCTGCTTCTTGGCCACTGGAACTAAGCAGTGTTGCTCTAGTGTACCTTTAGATCGTGGTATTCCTGCCTTGGAGACTGTCAACCATGCACTGAGTTTCCTGAAATTGTGAGCTACATTACACTTCTCCTGCTTTAAGTTCTGTGTGTCATGTGTTGTGTTCCAGCAGTGGGGAAGCTGGTTAACACACAGATCAACACTCAGCCTTGAATATCTTACCAAAATGCTAGGCATGATTGTGTTGAAAATTACGAGTCATTAAAAGTAACAATATATAGGAATACTGCTGTCCAAAAGATAAGACGTATTTCATTTTACACCACTTTGAAGGAGTCTGCAAATTGAGAACAGAAAAATTTTTCCTATGGTATTTTATCACTAGGATATGGAAGAAAGTTGGAGAAAAGTACACTTGGAATGGGGTGGTAATTTAAGACTCATACTTAAATGACAAAGATAGCCAAAAGGTAACTAATATAATTTCAGATAAGCCTAAATTTTAAAAATTAAGTATATTTGTAAGTACATTGAAGTTTTCAAATGAAATTAGAGGTATACATAACTTACATATATATTAAAACTCTCTCTGTCTCTATTTCTGTCTTTACTCTCTCTCTCTCATACACACACACTCTCTCTCTCTAACCAGTATCCATATAAGTCTGTTTTTACATTCAAATTGATTCAGAAAGCACATATGAAGAGTGTTCCTTATTGAATAAACAGCTTTGCAATGGTGGTATTCGTATTACTCCTGTTATTTAATGCTTTTAAAAAGCAGTCCATCTCATTTTGAGAGAATTCCACTGACAATGATTGAATAAGCTGACCCATGTGAACCTGAAGATTTCTACATGGCATGCAGCTGGTGTTTTGGAACCATTTGGGGCTCTCATTTCCCTTGAAAGTAGGACTGATTTATAAATATCTAGAGATTAGCATATTACTCACTTATGCTGGCTGCTCAATAAGACTTTGACATTTGCTTTTAAGTTCATCTTTCAATACTTCTATTCTTCCACTCAGCCATCCAAGCACTAGGATCGTGTGAATTTATAAAAATGAAATGCTAACAACTAGTAATGATTTAGCACTTATTTTTGTGGCCAGGAACATTCAACACCTTGTTTCCTTCAACCTTCTTGTCAAAGCCTTGAGGCAAGTATGTTAAACTGATATTTACGCAAGTAGTAACATGCCAAAGGGAAGAAATCTAGGATGTGCCCGAAATTGGATTGCAACACAAACTGTCTTCTTTCAGCATACACACTTGCCCTTAAACTTTCTGTTAGGGCCTCTGAGGAGAGGGGTATATTGCTTGACCTGCTGTTGTCAAGACAAATCTTAAAATCAATTATCCTACCTATGTGGTTCAGCAATTATATAATGGTTATAATTTCCCCCAAAGCCCCAAACAAGCAAAATGACCTTTTCCGGTAATTGTATTTTGTGCATTTTCCTCCCAGGAATCTAGAGATGCTGAACAAAGTGGCTAGAATTTGATGAATCCAGACACAGGAATCTGCCTACTTTATCGTTCAAAGGCAAAAGCAGGAAGACTGTAAGGCTTTGAAAAATTTACCTACAAACTAAGAATATTATTTTCTTATCTATAAATTAGAATATCCTGATAGATCAAAATAAAGATCAAACTAAATATAAATCCTGAAAATGCTTTAAAAATATGAAGCATTTTAGCATATTAGCTTTAAATTATTATTTTTACTTTGTTGAAAAATAAAACAAAATTGCACAACAAAATAGGAAATAAATAATAATTGACAAATTACATATTGTTATCTTCAAAGTACTTACTAAGAATACAGATATGAGCATAAAATTTCTCGAAACAATATTAGCACAAACCTTTCTTCTCAGTGAACTAAGAGAAAGTGGTATAGTTATCTTGTATTTTTTCTTTTGCCTGTCCTTCCTCTGCCATTACCCAACCAGAGTTCTGCTTTCCTTTTGAAAAATTTCTTCCCATTTCACAATATCTATTGTACATTTTGATCCTTATTTACTCTTTTAGTTTCTCACATCAGGGAGACAATATTATAATTACACTTGCAAATCTAAGTTATTTTACTTCTGAGTATGTTTTCATGTTGCACACATTTACCTATAAAGTTAATCCTTATTTATAACTGAGTAGTACCAAAGTGAATGAAAAGACCATATCTTTGTTATCCATCCCTAGGTTGATTGGCATTTGGGTTGTTTCAAAGATTTACCGCTTACAAACTGTGCTGCTTTAAACACTCGTGTGCATATATCACTGTGGTGTGATGCTTTTAATTCTTCTGTGAAAATACCCTAGAGACTCTAATTCTAGCTTTCTGAGGAAACTCTATACTGATTTCCACTGTGGTTGCACCAGTCTACACTCCCACCAACAGTGGCAAACTGTTCCTTTTTTCCCAAGCTCTTCCAGAATTTTTTTATTGGTTTATTTCTTGATGATTGCCATGCTTTCTGGAATGAGATGGACTCTGTATTATTTTAATTTGCATCTCTTGTTGAACATTTTTTCATATATTTATTTTCCATTTGTGTTTCTTCATCTGAGAAGTATGTGTTCACCTCAGATGCCCATTTTTGCACTGAGTCTTCCTAAAATTCATTTGGAACCAGAAGAGACCTAGAATAGCACAAGAAATCTGGCCAACAAAGGTGAGACAGGGAGTTTCACAATCCCTGACATAAAATTATGCTACAAAGCAACTGTGATAAAATCAGCATGGTTCTGGGAAAAAAACCAGTTTTGAGGACCTGAGGATCAGTGTAAATAATTAGAAGATACAGACATGACTCCAAACACACTCAGTCACCTTATTTCGACAAAGGAACCAAACATGCTCACTGGAGGAATGATAACCGTTTAATAAGTAGGACTGGAAAAACTGTCCACATGCCAAAGACTAAAAGCAGACCCATATGTATTACTATGCACTAAACTAAAATCAATATGGATCAAATATCTAAATACTAAAACATAAACACTAAATCTACTGAAAGAGAAATTAGGTTGAAATCTTGAAAACATTAGTATACACAGAGATTTCATGAACAAAACCCAAATTGCACAAGAAATACTACAAAGAATCACCAACCAGGATTTTATGTTATTAAAAATATTATACACAACAAAAGAAATCACCCACAACTTGAAAGGCTACCCACAGAATGGGAGAAAACTTTTAACCAGTTGTCCCTCAAAGGTCTTTGAGTTGTCCCTCCAAAGATTTATATCTAGAACATATAAAGAATTTTAAAAAACTGGACTCCCCCAATTTAAATAATTATTTAAATGAAATAGAAACTCAGATTAATCAGAATTGTAAATATTTTACATTTTTTAATATTAAAGGAAATGCAAATAAATTGGAGATGCTAGGAAAGAAAACTTTCAAAGGGAGTTAAGTTCATCTGCTGTCACGTTTTGGAATTTATCTAACAAATGAGTTTTAAAGATTTTATATCAATTAAATTCATAACTTGTTATTCTAAGTTTGAGTAATAGATATAGCTATACTCACTATTCTTATCTTAATTGTAATATCTTAATTATTGATACACCTTTTTAGTATATCAAACTGCTCAAATGAATTATATAGCAATTTCAGAATTGGTAATATATATTTCTCTTGAGGAAACAATTCTTAGTATTCAACAACTTCAGTGAAAATGGAAAATTGAACAAGAACAAACTATAAACTGTAAATAAACAATTTCCAAGTATACACTGGGTAGTAAACATTGGAAGAGAATGAAGGTCTGCAGTGGCAAGGTATGATGGTGATTTTATTTAGAACATCCATTTTATGCCTGTTGAACTCATATCCAGAAGGATTGTCCTTGTCAAGGATAGTCCAGCTAGTTAACTAGAAATGCATTATTTATAGAAATCTCACACATGGAAAATGTTGAACTCCTACTCTTAACACCCTTGACTCTAATCCTTGGTAAAAGATCTAAAGTAGACAGTATGGAATGAGTAACTCAAAAGATCCAATATAATCTTATCTGTATTTCAGCATTTCCAATAATAGAACTACACTGTAGTTCCCTCCTTCTCTGCTACTTATAACTCTTGCCTAAGGAAATTGCTGTGTGAAAATATAAGAAAGGAATACATTATGAAAACTATTTTGGTTTTATATATTTTATTTTAGACAATAACTAAAAAAAATTCAGTAATATTAAAAGACCCAGGGAAGAATGTTTCTATGCAAGTTAATACACAAGTTAAATGAGTGTAATATAAATCAGACAGTATAAATAGGGAAAACATTGAACTCTGAGCCATGGCATTTGAGACATGACTTTCTACAATCATATTATTTTATATATTTAAATTCTTTTAGACATAAAATCTGAAGAATGTTAATTCTCAAGCAAATTCAAAATGTTTAGCATTATTAAACTTTATGCATCTGGATTATGAGCCCTAGACTTCCCAAATTCTCAAAAAACGGCATCACTCTCAAACGGATGTATGGAGTCAGATAGCTTTCATCACCACCCACTTTTCTTCTTTGCATTATAATGAGGGATGGTCTCTATGATTTTATTGGTCTTTTTAATATTATAAGCATTTACTACTCATTATAATTTACAAACTACCTAAGTCTAAGATTCTTCTGTTGACTTGAAATCTAGGTATTATTGACTGAAATGTAACTTTTTTACTCTGCAGTTCCCCAATTATCACTAAATAGTTCAAAGCACCTGAAAGAATAATGAAAATTACTTATAACATTAAATCACATCCTTGCTTGACATGCCTTCTTGTGATCCCCACATGGAGTATTTCCTGACATTTTGTCACTTTGCACTTGAAAATGAGCTTCCCCTTTTGCTCTTAAAGAAAAACAACCCAAAACCATACAAAACAAAATGACACAACACACACACACACACACACACACAAACGTGATTATACACATTGCTCTTATTTGAAGAAATGGATTTGCTTATTATATGGCATTGAAAATGTGGGACAAGTTGAAAATGTGAATGTGTTAGCAAAAAGAGCAACTTGAATTTGTATATTGACTAAGCTGCTTCATTGATTGATGTGCTTTCTTGCCATCTGTATATGAAAAATACAGATGATAATTTTAAAAGTGCATATAATAAAAGCTTTACATTTCACTTAATCATATGTATATCTCAAGGCAACAGGAGAATCTTGGATTTAGGTTACCTGTAAGTTATAATGAATGGTAAATGCTTGTAACATTGGCAAGACATATGAAATCATAGGGACTTTTCTTGACCGCAGAGCACTATTAATTCTATCTTAAATTCTATGAACTGAAATCCATAGAAATCTTTTATGTTTCTCTTTTATCTTCTTTAATGCTTATATCTTTCCTATGAGGAATGAAAATATTTCACTTTTCTTGCTTTTGTTCCCTGTCCACCTATACCTAGTGATCGCCTTCTTAACTTCATTCTATCCAAGAAATATGCTGTCAGCATTAAGTGCTCAGAATTTCCCCTACTATTTAAATGGTTAAAACTCTGCAGGAGCATGGGAACATCAGTACTTTCAAGCTAGAAATAATGGATTTCTAAATCTACCAAGTACTAGGCAGAAGTAGATTTTCAATCAATGGTCCTTTATTCTTTGCACTTCTGGCAAAGAACATAAAATATGCAATTTTTAAAAAGAATTTGTGAAAGTTTTGGAGATTTGTAATAATTTATAAAAGTTTTTTCTTTCTTCTGTAAACTAATAGTTTAGAACATGTCTTGCTAGAAGCATGTATGACTTAAATACAATTAGTACATCTAGTAATTATTCTATAAACTACTGTTTATAGAGAATATGGCAGACACCTAAAGATTTTTAATCTCCACGCAGTGGAGACATTCCTAAGGTCAGTGCTACTCAAGTAATAAACAGTAGTAAACAGGACTTGTTAGAATTATATATGTCACCATATATGAAAGATTTAGAATCCTCTTTCTTCCTTTTACACATTGTCTATGAAGTTGTTTCCTAAGGATTTCAATCTGTAAATTGATCTAGAAAGAGAGGTACTTGTTTGGGTGCAGGGACCAAACTCTAGTCATATTTCTGATTCTCCAGTTATCTCCTTGATATGGACTAAAAAGCTGAAGCAGGTAACAAGTAGAGGAAAAAAGAAAATAGCAGTGTCCTCCTTTGCTTCCATTATTCCAGAAGGCTTAAATTTTGTTTCTAGTTTTTTAAGATGATAAAACATGACTTCACTGAACTTAATTCTGACTTTAATACTATTGTCCTGCATTTATTGAAAATTCCACCCATACTGAGGCACTTTGTTGATTTTCAGAGTTCCATTTTAAAGTATCCATTTTTATTTATTGTTTTTAAATATTTTAATGGAAATTTGAAAGACAGCACACAGATTTCTTAATAAGATGATGTAATTTACTAGAAATAATTTCAAAAGAGATGAGCCAAGACTCAATAGAGAGGGTGAATTGCACAACATAGTAATAATAGTAATACACAATAATATTAATAATTTAAAGGGATAAAAATAATCAAAGACCTTTAACTATCTTGAAAATATTTTCATGATATATTTTCAAGCTTCTGTTTATCTCTACTGAAAAAATCAAATTACAACTTTTCCCTAGTAGGTTTACTGATGTTTGAACAAGAAAAAATGTTTTGTAAAAATAAATTTAATTCTGAAAGTCTCATGGAGTTTTGAAGTTCTCTGCACAGAGGGTCATGCTATAAGCAAATAATGGTAATTTAATTTTTCCTTGTATTTCTTCCTCTTGTTTAATTGCTCTGACTAATAATTTGAGAAATATATTGAACAAGTGTGGAGATGCTGGGTATCCTTGTCTTGTCAAGATAAAAGCGTTCAGGTTCTCTTCATTTCATATGATGTTGATCTTTGGTTTATCATATATGGTCTTTAGCAGATTGAGATAAAGACCTTCTATTCCCATTTTCTTCAGGCTTTTATCATGAAGGGATGTTGGATTTTATTAAATGCTTTTTCTGTGTCTATTGCAATGGTCATATGGTTTTTATTCCATGCATAAGTGGAATGAATTCTACTTGATCATGATATATAATCTTTTTGATGGTTTGCTGCATAATTAAAAACCAAATTCAGTATCACAGCATGATACCAAGTCAACACTCAAAAATCTATAGCATTCCTCTACACCAACAACAAACTTACCTGGAGAGGAATTGGGGAAGCAATACCTTTCACAATAGCAATAAGAAAAATGAAATACTGAGGAATGAACCTAATGAAGGAAGTAAAAGAGCTCTACCAAATAAATTACTCTGAAAAAGGAAATAGGAGAAGATATTTAAAACATAATGCCTATTTCTTGGATAGGAAGAATTGATTGATATTAACAAAAGGTACTGGGAAAACTGGTTATACACATGGTGAAGAGTGAGGCTAGGTCCCTAACTCCAGTTATGGAGTAAACTAAAATCAAAGTGGATCAAAATCTAAATAATAAAACAGAAACACTTATCTGCTGCAAGATAAAACTGATAAAAATTTTAAGACATCTATGTAGGCAAAACTTGCTGAAAAACTCAGTCACACAGGAAGTTATATAAAAAATTTAAAAATGGGATCATATTAAATTTAAAAGTTTCTACAAAGCAAAGAAACCATTAAAGAATCAAAACACAAGAAAAAAATTTGCCAGCTTAGACCTTGCTTATACAGAGAGGACTAATATTTAGAATACATAAAGAACTCCCCAAATTTAGACCTCCCCAAATATAAAGACCCAATTGAAAACTGAGCACCAGAAATAAACAGATACTTCTCAGATGAAGTACAAATGACCAATAAATGCATGATAAATGTTCCACATCACTGAGTATTCAAGAAATTCAAAGTGAAATAATCCTAAGATACCCTCTCATTTCAGGAAGAATCACCATTGTCAAGAAATCAATCATTAACAAATGCTGGTAAAGCTGAAGGAGGTAAAAGGAACCCTGATCCTATGTTGGTGGGAAATCTAAATTGGTGGAATCACTGTGTAAATCAGTATTAATCCTCAAAAAACTAAAAATAGAAATTCCATTTGACCCACCTATTCCCCTTCTAGGTCCTTCTAGAAGGACGCCCCTTCTAAGTCTTACCAAAACAGTTAGTCATCATATTACGGTGACACATGTATCCTCATGTTTATAGCATTATAATTTATGATAGCTAAATCTTGGAAACCCCCCAAATGACCATCAGTAGATGAAAGGATAAAGAAAATGTTGTATTTATATAGAATGGAGTATTACTTTGATACAAAGGACAAAGTTCAGACATGGTTAGGTCAACATACTCACCTTGAGACCACAGTTTTAAGTGGATAAATCAGGCACACAAGTTTACATCTAATTGCTTCTCTTACATGAGAAACCAAAAGTATTAACTAGTAACAAAATTAAACATAGGTAATAGGAAGAAGGAAGATCTTTTTCAAATGTAAAGAGGAATGAAAAATGAGAAGAGGGGAATTAAGAAACCAAAACTGAGTTTTAAAAGGAGTTGAAGACTAAAATGAAAATAGCAATTTTCCAAATAGAGAAGGGAAGAAAAGTTGTGGAAGCAAGGAGAGAAGGTGGAAAAAGGGGACAAAAAATAGAATTTAAATATGTTATGTACAAACTCTTCATAACAAATATAATCATTATCTATAGCAAATATATACTAAGAAATATCTTAAAAATAAAATTTAAAATATCACTCAATTATTAATTTATTCATCTAACTGTTTAGCACTTTGTTCATTAAATTAGATCCCACCACTTGTACTAATTTTGCAAAATGAGTTAAATTTAAATTCCTAAATATTGCAATTACACACGTGCACACATATACACACACACAACCATCTGAAAATGAGCTAAAAACTGAAAGGGAAAATTTTATTGCTTAGCCTTTGTGCTGCTGTCTATCATTTCAAACTATGAAGTTAAATTTTTTATAGTGATCATTGCTTATATGACTCAGTGTGATAAATTGTAGAATATTTTTCTTCTACATATTGCCTTACTAAAAGAGGTTCAGATCTAGTAAAAATGAAGATGATTTCATAGAACAGGGGCCAGTACCATTATAAAATAACTATTAAGAGAAGATCATTTAATTAGAAGATCCTTTCTGAATTAATAAATGCATTTTTGCTTAATATTGCTGTAGGTAATACTGAATTTTTGCTTTTATTTCCAGAATGATCATTTTCAGTTTTGCAAAATTTTTCTGGTCCCAACCTCTTATACATAACATACTTAAGTCTAAACATAAGTTATTTAAGATAATTATTTCTTGTTTAAAATTATTTCAATAGTTTTTCCAGAAAAACAAGAACACTGTTCTTCAGAATCACTACTGTGTGGATTAAAATTTGTACATTGATGTTGTGATAATAGATGCCAACCTGATACGAACCTCTCAACCCAGTTAACGAGTCAAAGGTAAACTTGGTATATAATTAGGATATTTTGAAAGCTAAATAATGTATTGAAATATTTCAAATGTCATATTCCCCATTGATATCTTTATTATAGAATCTCATTTTGGGTCTAAACAAAATCATTATTTAGAGGTCTAATCCAGCCAAGCATAAGCTCCTTCATGAATGCTCAAATGATTTTTCAATGAAGTATCTTTTTTATAGGAATTATCAGTAGCCTCCACAATTAGCACTTAAAAACGTACTAAAATATACAACAGAATACCTTCAATGGGAATCTTGGAAAGTAAATGGTTGGTTTCATAGTCCACAGACACAAAGACATTAACAGGTAAATCCTCACACACATTTACATAAATGTACTGAAAATGAATATTTATGATACCTATGACTGTTTTATCAAAATTTTAAAAGAAGTACTGAGTCAGCATTTTGGCCACTATAGGGTTATTTTTACACTTATTAAATTTTTCTTCAAATAAAGCATTTATCACTGTCACAAATAATACAATTAAACTTGTTTCATTTTCTTTTGGTGCTGCTCCACATGCAATGATTTATGTTTTCCAGGTTGACAATTGATATAATGGAATCTTTTCATTTGACTTTGCCTTGGTTCTGCTACTAATGACAATAAATATTTTTGTGTGAGAATAGCATTTGGGTGTAGACTCAAATGTTAATGCTTTGTTTCATTTCTCATATACTCACTCTTTCAAGAAAAATTCACTTTTTATTAGGGCCCTGACTGTCTCCCGTTATTGGATTTACAACACTGAAACACCATGTAAAAAGAAAATCCATGCTCTCAGGAAACGTTACTCCTAATAAGTAAGAAATATGTGTTAAAGAAATGAAGATAGGAAGAATATAACGTAGTGTGAGAGCGCTACAATGGCACTTTTCAATAGAGTAGTTAGGGAAAACTGCAGAGAGAAAGCAATTTGAGTGTTAATGACTGAGCTAGAGAATTAAGCCAGACACAAAGACAGACACCTGATGCTCAAGCCTGAGTCACTCATTTGCTTACTGAGTTTAAACCACAGGATAGGAAATAAAAA
This sequence comes from Dolichotis patagonum, assembly GCA_004027295.1. Taxonomy (NCBI): domain Eukaryota; kingdom Metazoa; phylum Chordata; class Mammalia; order Rodentia; family Caviidae; genus Dolichotis; species Dolichotis patagonum. The sequence goes on from PVJX010017551.1 coordinate 37,037, forward strand.
TGGAGAATGTAGGTGATGTCCAAACCTGAATGGAAATACAAGATGTTGTTCTTTTTCGTAGACAATTCATTAACTAAAATAAAACTGAAAGCACTTCTGTTTTTAGTTGTCAGTATATACCTGGTAATTATATACAATGTCAGTGAAAAGCAATCTCTCCCCAGGACAGATCAGCTTTGTCATTCTTACTTTGGTTGAGGCCTGATGAAAATTGTATCTGACTGTTTTGATGCTACTTTGAACACAATCGCTTTCCTAATTCTATTTTGGGTTGTTCATTGCTAATGTATAGAAATGCAATTAATTTTCACGTGATGGTTTTGCATCCTGCAACATGACTGCTTCTGTTTATTAGCTGTAATTCTTTTTTTTTTTTTTTTGGTACCGGGGATTGAACTCACAACCTCACATTTGCCAGGCAGGCGCTTAAGCCACTGAGGTAAATCCCTGGCCTATTAGCTGTAATTCTTAATTGTATGATGATTTTCTGTTTGATAGAGAACTTTCTGTTAATAAACAAATTCTGTCATTTTCTTCTGCATCAGTGGTGATGATCATATTTTTCTTTTTAATAATGTAGAGTATTATATTGGGTGATTTCTATACACTGAATGATTTCTACATTTTGGAAAAAATCCACTTAGTCATGGTATATAATCTTTTTAATGTGCTGTTTAATTGTGTTTAATAGTATTTTCTGGAGGACTTTTGCATCAATATTCTTGAAGAATATTTGTCATAAAGTATCTTGACAAAGTGGATAAAAAGAAAGTAGTAAAAAAATACTCCAAATTTTCTGACTAGAGAAATTTAAGCATGTTTTTGTAAGTTAAAGGAATTGAGAAACAGTTGAGATTAAGGAATGTAGGAAAAAATATCACATGCTTAATTTAGGTATCATTAGTTTACTTTGACTACCAGAGAGCCAAGATAAAATATGGAATAAGCGGTCAAATATAATGCCTGAGAGATAGAATAAGATATGCTGGCAATGTAAATTTGGAATCATAAATGTGAATTATATCAATTCCAACACATATAGTTTCATCCTTAAAAATATTGAAATTAGCATGCACTC
>PVJX010017552.1:0-38135 GCA_004027295.1 Dolichotis patagonum
GGGCCCAGGTCTTGGTTTTGGTTTTAAACAGGTAATTTAAACACACTTTGGATTCTCTCGACCCATTCCTCTATCTTAGGGTCAGAGTCGTATTCTTCACTCTCGTACTTAAGCCCAGCTATGGACACTCAACACCATCATTGCTGAAGAGCCCTGGGTAGGACGGAGAGGAGAGGATCCCAGTTGTAACCAAGGACACTGACACCAGTCCACTTGGGCACCTGGGTGGCAGAAGTCACAGTCTTCTTCAAAGCACGATTTTCGCCATGGTTCCTTCTCCCCACTCATCTTTCTTCTCTTCCGGCCTGCCTCACGGCCATGGCCCTCCTTCACTACCTCTCATTTTCCTGAATAGCACAGCAGCTGTCTCAGCCATGTGATCACGGATGTGAGGACAGGACGCCTGCTCAAGGCTTGAGTCACGTGCCTGAAGCCCAGCAGACACTGATGGACACAGCTGTGCTCTGCTGTCCTTCCTGAACTTCTTTGATCTGAGGGACAGTCCCACTTCCAGACACGTGTTTCCCAGGGCACACATCCTACAGGCCTACAACCTCAAGGGGAGGAAGCCTCACCGGCAGTGAGTAGCCAGGGCAGAAGCTGGCTGCAAATGGGGGGAGCTGCCAACGCCCCTGCCCCTGCCCCTGCCCCTGCCCCTGCCCCTGCCCCTGCCCCTGCCAGCTCTGTGAAATGCAGCTCCATCGGTGGCTTTAATGTCTCTGGGCTCTTCCGGGGAACATCTTTCTGTGTGTTATTTGCTTTCTTAACCACACCACTGGTCACCTCGGTCCACATTCCTGCAGCAATGTGGCATCTTGTTGGGGCTGTACATTCTTCCAAGATGAATTGGAGAGCCAGGCGGGACGGCAACTTTGAAAGGATTTGGGCTGGGAAGAAGGTGGCGGTGGGGGATTCTATGACTCACAGGACCGACAGGAATTCAGCTTTAGGTTTCCGTGTGCCGTCTACGCTGCCAGAAGCCTGATGACTAACCCCAGCCCAGAGCCTCCTTCACCCCCAGCTCCTCTTATCTACTCAAGGGGGTTTGAGGCTCTGGGAGCCTCCCAGAGGGCTGTGGAAAGGGGGCTCCCGCACCAAAAACCAGGGGACTCCTCAGTAAAGCCAGATGTGACTGAGTTCCCACAGTTGGTCTTCCCTTCATCTTCTCTCTGTTTGAGGGAGTTCTGTGAATAGCAGAATATTCCTTCTTTGAAAGTTAAGCCCTTCAGTCAGGCTTGGTGACAAATGCCTGTAATCCCAGCAATCTGAGAGGCTGAGGCAGGAGGATCACAAAATAGAGCCCAGTCTGGGGAACTTGGTCACCAGAAAACAGGGCTGGGGATGGAGCTCAGTGCACAGGTGCTGGGTTCCTTCCTCGGGACTGCGGGGCAGGGGTCATACTTCAAAGACGCAGTTTCAAAGCCCTGTGCAAATCATGCCCTCTATGCGCCCATTGCTTCAGCCCTCTTCGCACCATATTCCTCACTCCAGTGTGGGTCCAGGGCGACTGAACGCTCGCTCACGCCGCTGGTCCCAGGAGGTGGCCTGCTACAGCCACCAAGTCCACAAGGAACGGTGACGTCTAAAATTCAGGGAGCTCTGCCTGTCCCAGCTCAGGGACCCCAGAAAGCAGTACACAGTAGCCAAGGACAACAGAACCCCGTGTGGGGGGCACTGAAGCGTGCGTTTCTGAGGCTACTGCAGCGGAGCCTGGGGTGTGGACTCCAGGCTCAGAGAGACGTGGGGAGACCTGGACCAGTCCCAGCCCTGCTCCACCGCACTCCTGGGGAGAGGGAGCTCGGGTCTGTCCCTGTGCCTGGCTTCCTCTTAGATCCGGTCTCCTGAAGGCCAGCAGCTGCCCACTGCACATGTCCTGTCCGAGCCGGGATGGCAGTGCACTTGTGACCTCTCTCTGTCCCCAGGTCCAGCTGCATGGGCGCCAGCAGGCCCTGGGCATGTGTGCAATCCCCAGAGGCTTCTGTCACGCAGTCACCTCACTGCACAGCTCTGGGTGAAACCCACCCAGTTTCCTCCCCACACCTCTGCCTGACCTCCGACCCGGTCTTCAGGGTACATGCGCTGCAGCAAGGCTCTGAGTCGCCCCCAAAGTGCACCTGAAATCAGTTGTCATGTCAGCCTCAAATCACCTGCTGGCTTTCAGAGTAAGTGAACAATTAATAAGTAAAAAAAAGTTTCCCAGAAATACCTCTATTAGAATTCTAAACTGCAAGCAGGATGCAGTAGCACAGGCCTGCAATCCTTAGCTACTCAAGAGGCTGAGACGGGAGGACCACTGTTTTGAAGCCAGCCTGGGTAACTTAGTGAGACCTTGCCTCAAAATAAAATAGATAGTAAATAAAACAGAGCTGAAGATGTAGTTTGGTATGAGACCCTGCACTCAGTCCCCAGTATTACCAAAACAAAACAAAAAATATTCTGAACTATAGTAAAAAAAACTGTTTTCACTGCAAAATACAATTAAGGAGAATACTGTTTATACGTTATATTGTTTGATCAATTTTTCATGCCTATATCTTGTAAACTGAACCACTACTTTGAAGATAACAATACTCAATGTATTAATCATTGTTAACTTTCCTAAAAAATAAAAATAAACAAAAGAAGTGTTTGTCAGTAGAAAGAGCTCATTGTCTGGAAAGCTCACAAAGGACTTACTCTTATTACTTAGTTCCAGCTAAAATCAAGCAGTCATGTATGTTCTGAATGATCACAAATAGCCGGGGAGAAGAGATTGCTTATTTGAGTTTTACATTCTGAAATAAAGGACTTCTGAAGTTGGGGAGCTTGTGGAATATTCCAGTGAGTATTCCTTCAATCCACAAAGTGGGGGCAAAGCCTTGACCTTTGAAAACGTACATTTAAAACATGGTTTCTTCTTGGGGATCTCATAAAAGCCTTCAGAACCCTGACATGGCACCAGCCAACCCTATGGTTTTGATGTGAACCCAGACTGGAGCCTCTGAGGTCAGCATGGCCACTACCCCTTGCAGGGCAAGGGTGTACAAGCTCACCTCTGTATTCCCTCAGGGGATGGGCACCCCCCGGGGGGCTCCCCAAAGAAGCACATTCCGGTAATTATCATCTTCCTGTAGTGGAAACTCATGGCCCGAGGATCCTACGTTTGGTGACCAGTGCAGTCAGGAATTAACTAGGCTTCGTGGGCCTTCTGTGTGTGGACAGTGAGAGGAGCTGGTCAGCCTGGGCCCCTTCACCAGTGCAAGACCTCCGTGATGCTCCCAGGATCCAATTCGATGGATGTTATGATGGAAAAAATATGATATGGCAGAATGCAAGGCCTGACACGATGACCCAGCTGGTCTAGATACTCTATGGACTGAACCCTTTAAAACCCTGAGCCACGTCCCCTCCTTTTGAAAGAAAACATTCAGCCCATTCTTTCTCCTTTGCCATAACAGATAAGTAGTGAGCATCTGCCTTACTCACTGTCCTTATCACCCAGACAAAATAGCCAATAGTCACAATTAAAGGTGGAGAGGGTTATTTTGGGTCACAGGTTTTACGGTTTCAGTCTGTAGTCCACTGATTGCAGGGGACAGCATGGCAGAGGGGCCTGGCAGAGGAGAGCTACACACAGCACAGTGGGCAGGAACCAGAGCAAGGGATAAAGGGAGGAGGCGGGAGGAAACAGAACCTTCCAGGCTGCACTCACAGTGACCCACGACTCTGCACCAGGCCCCAACTCCTCACAGCAAGTGGGTTAGAAGGTACCATAAACCAGTCACCTTCCACAGCCTCATTTTGAGTGTGCGACACTTTTGGGGGGACATCCAAATGTGAACAGCATCTATTAGGGGCCAGGCGTTGAGGGGCACTAGGTATTCCTGCATGAATGAAAGACGGAGTCATGGCTGTCTTGGTGATGGTAACCAAGTGGAGCAGGACGCCAATGACAAGATAAAGAGACAGGAAGACTCAGTGTCCATGAGGAGCCCACAGGAGAGCAGCAAGATGGGAGGAGATGACACACTAACCTCTTCTCTTCTGGGACTGCTCCAGGGTCCCACTGTCACCACAACAGTGAGGGAAAGAGCAGGGACACAGGCTTGTTCTGCTGCTGGATGACGTAAGGACGGGGGGAGGTGGTCTTGTCTCCTCTCAAATGCTGTTACCTTGCCGTGACCTTCCAGGACTGTCTGAGGATGATTAATGGAGCTTAACACGATCTTCCTTTTTTTTTTTGTCATTAATTCTCACCTTAAAAAAGTTTACGGCCACCTATGTGCACACATGATGGGCAGTGTAACTTTTCAGAGCACTGTGAAGGGTCCGACTGGGTGATAGATGTACACACTGAAATATTACTCAGCTGTAATGTTTAAAACATTACTTTTGATGCTAGAAATAGAAATTCTAACTAAAGATGTCTTAAACAGTGCTAAGATTTGAAAAAGAAAAGATAAAGCAGTTCTGAGAGGGATTCACAGACCCAGGGGCATCGTGTGGGACCCCGGAGTCTCCTCTCTTTTCTTTCCATCCATGGTGCAGAGGAACTTTCATTTCAGTGGCTTTTTGAGATCTGTCTACCTAAAGATGGTTTCTTCCCTCCGAGAGATTGAATAGAAGCTGCTAGGCAAAATTCAATATTAAACTACTGAGTCCTACTGAACACATGTCATGACCTTACACCTTCTTCTCTTCCATGGACCACATTAACTTATTCACGATATTAATCACGAAAAATCAGACACCTCCCACACTCACGCCAAATGCTGCAATTTCCGTCATCTCGCAGCTCTGCTTTTGCAACATCTACACCGCCACGCTGAATGCAGAGTCATGAGCAGAAGTACTGGCCCCAGCCCGCGTGGCCTCCCCTTTCTTCCATCCTGCCTCTGACTCCCACCCCAAGGGTCATCCCCCAGTCATGTGGACACACTGACCACATACCCAGCTCCACTTCCAGACACAAGAAAACCTCCACCTTTGGGTGCTGTGGGAGGGGACATCTGCTCTTTAAAGGGGACTCCTAAACCAGGGTGGTGGGGCACTCAGCAACCCTTTCTCCTGGAAGGCTGAGGCATGAGGATTCCAAGTTAGAATCCATCCTGGGAAACCTAGGGAGATTCTGTCTCAAGATAAAAAGGGTTGAGGATGTACTTCAGTGCAAAGGCCCTGAGTTCAATACCTAGTGCTGAAAAAAAAAGAGTGGCCTTCAACTTACACCTTAACAAAAGCCTTGATACCCATCCACAATGAACTAAGTATAGAAATTGAAAGCAAGCATTTAGAAACTGTGTCAAAATTTGACATTGGAAAAATAAAACCTAACATTACAGCCAGATTTGTGGTTCACATCTATAATCCCAATTACTCTACAATTGAGCAGATGTTAAATGATAGTGATATCCAACTATCGTTCAGCATCCAGTGGCAAAGAAAAAAGTGTCACAGGCCCAAGAGAAAGGCAAAGTCAAATGACAAATGCATAATAAATTTTGTAATTTATATGACAAGGAATTAAATCATTGATAAATGAAAAATATCTAGAAGGACAACCCATTCAGGACTCCCCCCACCCCATCTCTCAAGAGCTACCCCTATTCCCCATTCCTGTTCTCCAATAAATCGTCATACTCTTTAAAAAATCTGGAAACAGACAAGAAAAAAACAACAACCCAATAGAATGAAACACAGAGGGTAGAGGTAGGCATATTCAGTTCATCAAAAGGGGAGCATGTGGCTTCCATGCATGAGGAAAGAGGCCTAACTGTGTTCGTAGTAAAAGAAATAGAAATAAAACCACTCTGAGATACGATTTTTTGCCTTTAAGACAGGCAAAACTCCAAAAGTTTTGACAATACACTGCATTGTTGGTAAGAATGAAATAAGGCATAAGCTCCATTGGAAGATACCTGACAATTCCTAGCAAAATTACATAGGCAATTAACCCTTGGCCCAGCCATTTCTTTTCTAGAAATCTGTCTTACAGATACACTGGCAAGAATGCAGAAAGAACTACACCCATGATCATTTATATAGCTCTACTATAGATTCAAAAGTCTTAAGTGGTTAATATGCATGCATATCACAGAGGTTCTGGTTTAAAAAGCCACAATAAATCCACCAGTGGAGTACTGGGAATTCTCCAGGATGGTATGGTAAGTGGAAAAAGTAAAGTGGAGAACATCTGTACTGGATGCCACCACTTATCAAAGAAGGACACAAGCGTAACAATGCCTGTGCACATGTGGGTGCACATGCAATAGCTCACAAATGTTTGTAACTGAAAGATAAACCTAAAAAATAACAACGGTTACACATAGGGGCAGAATGAGACTAGAATAAAAGGCAGAATTATGAGCTAGACTTCTTTGACTATACCTGCTTTGTAGATTTGTTAACATCAAGTATTTTTACTGATTATACAACAACAAAAAAAAAATCCCTAAAGAAGAAAAGGAAACTGAAGCAAGTGAGCCCAAGTGGATAATGGTTTGTGGCCAAGCTTTACATAAAGAAATTCAGGTCACTGCCTTCAAAACACAAAACTGGCCACATATACCTCAATAGGATTTGCCCTGTGATACAAACTGTTACGGTTTAGATGTAAACTGTCCCCCAAAAGCCTCATGGGTTCAGAGCTAGGGTTTTGGAAGGGGGTTTGGCTCATAAGGGCCTGAAACTCACCCATGAATCGAGTCACTGATGACTCAGAGCCGAATGTCCTGTGGGAGGAGGTGGGTCACTGAGCTGTGAGCTGGAAGGATGTGTTCTTGCCCCTGGCTCCTCCCTTCTTCCTGTCTCTCTGCTAACTGCCAGGGTGAGCAGCCTTGCTCTGCCAAGTCCCTGCACCATGTCACTGCTACACTGGAGCCAGGCAGCCATGGACGGAACCCTTTAAAACCCTGAGCCAAAACAAACCTTCTCCCTTTAACTTGTAGGTGTTAAGCATTTTGTTCTAGTGACAAGAAAGTGACTGAAACACAATGAATTCACACATGTCATCTTCAGCAGTCACGCTACTGAGGGTACTGTTGATGTTATTCCAAGAGTCATCTATTAGGGACACAGGTGCACAGGAAAAAGAAAAAAAAGTAGCAGATTAAATTAAGCAAAATTTCAATGGTGCTAAATTTGAATTAGAAGAATTAATAAGGTTTCATGGTCATGTTACTTTTAAGCGCTCTGTGTATTACCTATGCCCACTACAAATGTCTAAAAGCAAAGGTCAGCCCAGAAGTAACGATTATCCTGTAAACACCAGGAAGAAGTGAGTGACGTAGGACTGGGGAGGAAATGCAAAAGTGAGCCTGAGTGGGGTGTTGCACAGGGGAGAGAGGAGACGTCAGGGACCACTGAGGGTATGTGGAAAGGACGGGGTTCCCGAGGGGGCTCTGGGAGACAGCGGTGCACCGGGCCAGTACCAGTACCATCAAAGACAACTGCAATGGATGGAACACCAGCTCTATACAGGACCCTTAGGTCACGGAGACTACAGAACTAAAAACAGCAGTTAATCCCTGGTGGCCAGCGAGTCCTGTCACTATTTTGAAAACTCATCGAGAAAGGGAAATGGTTACACATTTATTTCTGCATGACAGATACCTCAAGGCCTGCAATAATTCATGGGAAGAATTTCCTCCTTGTAGAAAGCGTCCCGCTAATAAACTTAAAGGGAAGGATGGCATTTTAATGTCACTTTTTTGCTACTCCTAATGAAATAATGCATCTAGATGATGATCTCATCCTGGGTAACATACATCTTGAGATGAGGCCAAACTGACATGGCAGTGCCACAGGATCCAATTAGCAAATCCCAACCGGGGAAGTGCGGCAGGGTACCTGAGTGCAAATAAGGAAAAAGAAGGACCGAGAGGCACAGGGACTAAAGGGCATGGCAGTACATGCTTGTATTTCCAGCACACAAGGAGGCTGAGGCAGGAAGATGCCAAATTTGGGCCCAGACAGAGCAGTTTAGTCACTTAGTGAGACCCTGTCTCAAAATAAAGCATGGAAAAACAAAAGGCTGAGGGTATAGCTCAGTGCAAAGACTCTAGGTTTAATACCTAGTATGCAGAAAAGGAAAGGAGCGAGAGACACAGAAAGAGAGAGGCAGAGAAAGACAGAGACACATAGAGAGAGAGACTGAAATGATATCAACTAAGAGCAACATATAGAACTTATTTTGGTCCTGATTTAAAGATATTTTAAAACTTTAAAAACTTACAATGGGAGAAATTTGAAAGCAGATATTTAATGATATGAAATGAAACATTAACAGGTGAGGTAAAGATGCAGGGTCCAGCCCGGCAGGGTGACACACAGCTATAATCCCAGCCCTGGGGAGGCTGAAGAGGGACGGTTATTACCAGTATGGGGCCAGCCTGCACTCAGTGGTGCCATCAAAACCAGCCTGGAAGAAACAGTGAGACATTGTCTCAAAAACCAGAAAAAATAGAAGGTTTCTGTTTCAAAGACTCCTGACACAGCTAGGAACGAGCTCAGTGGGTCCGGGAGACGCCAGCTCTCCGGCTACTGCAGCGCTATTCGCCAGCTAAGCTGCTCACTCCATCACGGTGCACAAGAGGGATGGGGGTGAGGAGAGCGCTGTGGGTTCCACGGCCAAACACAGGGGCCAGGGGAGGGAAGGGTGCCGGTCTGTCCCCTGCAGCAAGCCGGATGAGGCTGGAAGGTCTCGTGGCTCAGGGAGACACATGCCCCAGGCTCACCCTCAGATGTGCAAGGAAAAACACCATTGCATGGCCACGGTCATAGAACAGTGACCTTTGGGGGCTGGGGACGGGGTGGGGGACTGAAACCTGTGTGGTGGGGTCCTGGGGAGCACTAGTTAAAGGGGAGTTGTTGGTTTGATGCTCTACCGCACAGCAGGGCGACTGTTGTTTACAACAATTTATCTATTTTGTACAGAACTAGAGAAAGTATAGTAAAGGTACCTTCCTTCCTTCTTTCCTTCCTTCCTTCCTCCCTTCCTTCCCGCTGTCTTATTTCAGTTGCTACTCCCTTCATTTCCCCTGGACCATATTCTACTGACCTAAGAGACACAGACTAAAGAAATGCTTTTGAACTGGAATTGTTGGTTCGGATCATAGGGAAAAGACAGCTCCCTTAGGTGCCCCTGGCCACCGGGCTCTGCAGGAAGAGAAACTCTCCTTGGGAATCTCTCTTCTGCCTGGGCCACAGATGCGGCCAAGCAAAGCCTCCTCCTGAGGCACGGTGAGCTGCGTGGCAGGGCGGACCACCACCCAGGAAGGCAGCTCCCGTGCTGGGACAGCACCCTGGTCTGGGCTCCACTTCCTCCTCTCTCCCTGCGGCCTGTCCCGCCCTGGCCCACCCAGCTCACTCAGTCCAGCCTGGGAGAGGGCGGTGTGGTGGTGAGGGCCACCTCAGCGGAGCTGCCTGTGACTCCCACAGTCTATGGCCTAAAATGAGTCCTGAGGTGTCCTGCTGTGAGGCTGGAGGGGGTTTTGTGATGAAGAAAGAGCTTTTGCTCTGTGCTCAAGACTGAGCCACATGGAGAGTGAGTCACACACAGGTCACAAAGCCTCGGTCCTTCACTTGTAGCTGAAACTTACAGAACTCCACAGCAGCTAGCTGTGAACAACATCTGTCCTGTACACAGAAAAGCCCACTTTGGGGGCCCCTGAGAGGAGTTATTAAAATAGTCATGAGTAATTCCTTCAGTGTTTGGGCTGAAACTACGTCCAGATGGACGATGTAACACCTAAATGATCGATACTCCATTGGTAACACAGGTTTGTTTGCTTTTCCCACTCTTTTGTGCACAAGGCAATTTACAGCCTCTTTTAAAAAAAAAAGGAAATTCCCTTTTATTCAGCAACCAAACTCCCTTTTATTCAGCAACCAAATACGTATTTGTTGAGGACTTTGTGCACATAAAATGCCGTCCCAGACCAAAGGATCAGGAAAATACAGCAGCAATGTTAACAATGCTGCTAATTAAGCTCCGCTGTTCACAGGGCTTTGCGCTGCCGTCTTAATAATTCTTAGATTTTACTGCGATGAGTCGGCTTCTTCAGGCTCAGTTTGTCACTCTGTAGACTCTTACCTTGTGGCAGTGCCACAGGATGCCTATTTCATGGCTTACGGAGAGGCTGAGGAGGTGACCACAACCCCTTCCTGCCCGGGCACCTCTTTCCCTCAGATACAGAGAATCGAGGCCACTTTGGAGCATCGGCCCGACACACAGCCCGGCAATCCCAGCTGCTTCCCGTCTGTGCAGCCAGGAGGCCCATCACCTGAGGTCCCCACAGCAGCTGCTGGCTTTGGCTTGACCTGGTTCCTCTTTCCTTGGGGTGTGCATGGAGAAAGGGTGTTATGGCCATGTCCAGATGTCCCCTCAAAGCCCCATGGGGTCACAGCTGGGACTTTGCAGACGTGGCTGGATCTAGAGTGTGCAATGCTGGGGTTAAGGGTGTATGATTACTAAATCCGTCTGCAGTTGCAGTTCTGGGCATGGATAACGGGAAGCCCCTCCCTGGGTGCGAGTGCTACCTGTCCTAAGGGTGTGGAGCCCGACCGACTCCCAGGGACAGAGGGACGGCCACAGTAGTTGCTTGCTTGCTGCTCTCTCTATACTTGACCTCTTTGCTGCCTTCTTGCCTTCTACCTGCCGTGAACTGTTGCTCCTCTGCAGTGCCCTCTGTCACGGTCTCTCAAACCTCCTGCCTTAGAGCCAGTAGACTCTGAACCGAAACCTCTACAGACCGTCAGCTATGATGAACCTTTCCTCCTGATCTTGGGTGTGGAGCAGTTTGTCTCACTACCAAGGGAAGTAACTAACACCAACTGCTTAGAGGACATACCTAATGTGTAATTTGAAAACCTCAGTCTTTCCCCAAACATCAGACAATGTCTACCTCACTCCCTTATACAACAGACATCTCAGTACCATTCTTCAAAGAGCGACCCCCACACCTGTTCATCACAGTAGGAAAAAAAAATCAAAGCAAATCCAGCTTAAGCCCCTCTTCTTAAACAAGGTCATCTGCTGGGAAATTCTGCAAGGGTCCCTGTTCTATTATCTCTCCAGCTGCGGTCTTTCATCTGCGGAAGACAGGGGACAGCTCACCAGGCAAAGCCATAAATACCTCCCCAAATCCTCCGGGATAACTCTCCCTCGGATGAGGAATGCCGTACACCTCGTGCAAAGGGACAGGGCGCAGGCTTTTGATGCTGCTAACCTCAGCCTCTCCAAAAATCCCATCCAGACCTCCAGAATTTCACTCCCCCAACGCTGGAGCCTCAAGGACTAGAAAACGCAGGCTGGATTACCCACTTGCCTGGTGTTTTATCGCTGGCTTTTAATGATGGGAACACTAAGCTTCACTTACTCAGAACGCAAAGCAGATGAGTCTGCTTAGGTTCAAACACGAAAGTGCTTCTTATGCAAACCGCAGTAGGCTTTTTTAGACCACAGCCTGAGAAGAAAAAGAAAAACACCAGTCCTGTAAATAAGAAGTTAAAATGAGGCCTTGCAGTTTTGCACATGAATTTGAAACAACTTTATCCCTGACTCATGTTCTAATTTATTTTTGATTCTTGGGAAGCCCTGTCCCTACACTGTGATTTTTTTTTTAATAACAAGTTTCCATTTGTAACCATTAGTTGGTCTTTCCACAAAACTGCGTTTCTGGAAAGGACCGAGGTGGGACAGATTATTCCTGGATCAGCGGGTACTGAAGAAGCCTTCAGCCTTGAGCACTGCTTGGTAGCTCTCTTGGTCCAACAGGAGCCAGATTATTCTGCATGTTTTTTTTGGTCTCCCTAACACGTGTTTCTTCAAATGGAAAAAAAATAAACAAACAAGGAGACTGTTATTCTAAGGGAAATGGGTGAAAACAAATAATTAGTTAGGTGCTGTACTACTTGGATCTTCACTTATTGTACGATAAGGTTTTAAGATGCTTTGCTTTTGTATTTATGTCATTTTTTTTCAAGCGACATTCCTTCATGATCCGAAGAGAAGGGATATAATAGAGATAATAACATAGCCAGCAAAGGACCCAACAGACCTGAACCCGAGCCTCAGTCCTGCTGTCGAGGAGAGAGCAGCTAAAGCTGGAAGATGAACCACTGGTCACAGCAGCTTTCAGGCCAACAGATCAAGGAAGCTGCAGACATCGCTCATTTACCTTAGGGTCCCAGTGAACCATTTCTGCAAGGAAACCAGATGCTATCACCAGGCCACCCCGGGCCCCAACACCGTGTCCCCCTTCCTGTCACACCTGAAGGAAGGCAGGACAGATAGGCGGCTTGCATTTCCCTACAACCTTGGGGTAATCAACGTGCACCCCCGCTCTGAAGGAGGTTTTGGGTCTTGTCCCATCCTCCCAGTAGGGACTTTGTCCTCTTTTAACACTGGACATCTGTCCTTGGCCAGGGAACCTGCTCTTTGATCCTGGGTCCTGGGTCTCTCAGGTGCTGTGTGGAATGTTTCTCCTTTGCGGGCTCTTCAAGTCCTACTCCTGAGGCCAAAGGAAAAACTTCCAAGACCTGTGGCCACTGGGCCTCCTGGAGGCAGAATTCCCCAGCTGCTCTGCCACAGGGCTGATTCAGCGGCCTCGCAGACTGTCACCAGAGGTGACTGGCGGCCGGCGGCAGTTACAGGAAAACTTTCGGCCTCTGCGCGGTTATTTATAGAGGAGTTTATAGGTTTCTTCCACAACTCAAGGGAGGAAAATCAAACAAATGTCACCTCCTATTATCGTGGCAACTAAGTTCCACTCTGGAAATAGACGTTGGAACCTTCACTCATTAACTAGCAAACCAATCCAGGGTGTATTTATATTTTAGTAACAATTTTACACTTAAAAAAAATTCTTTCCAATTTTAACTCCGCTCTGGAATCTTTCCTGATTAGACCCACCTCGTGTGTAGTCTTTTATACCTCTTTGCTTTGGACTAATGCTTTAATAATGGACTTCCAGTGCACAGAATTGGATTTTTCATAATTCTCTTTCCATGTGTCTTTCCTCTCTTTCCTTCTCACTCCCTCTGCCCCAGCTAACTCAAACCTACTATGTGCCAGGCATTGTTCTGAGAATTTTAATCTTCTTAACAACTCTAAGGCATCCAAAGGATTTGATTTATGACACACTTTCATGGCCCATATATGACTTTATTTCTTCCTTTATTCATTTTTTCACTATGACTTTGCAAGCAAGAAAACCCAACTGCCAATCCAGGAATTAAAACACGGTCAATATCTGTATCAAACTGTATAATCTTCCCCTGCCTCAGTAGACTGCTACCTACCAGACATGCTGAATTTTGTGTTCATATTTTTTCTTGCTGGTTTTTAAAGTAATTTCAGAACAGCTGAACATGATGGTACACACTTGTAATCCCCGCACCTGCAAGACTGAGGTAAGAGGGTCACTAAGAGTTTAAGGTCAGCCTGAACTACATATCAGGAGCCTGTCTCAAAAAAGCAAAATGAAGCAAATTTTCAGAATATATACATTCTGAAATATTATGCATATATATATGTACGTGTGTATATATTATGACTGAAACTGTTGTTGTTTAGTTCTAATAATTTTCAAATATCAAAAAGGACTCTCAGCCGAGTCCTTGCTATCTCTCAAATCATATTAGCATAGGAAGCTGTAATTAACTGCTATAATACAATCCAAGATACATCATTTCTTTAACTCCTTCCCCATTGGTAGGTATTTGCTATCTGCTTTTGTCATTACATTGTTATTGAGAGCATGTTCATATGTTTCTCTTGGTGCACAAGTACAAGAATTTTGTGTGGTAGAAAATTGCCATGTCATCAGGCACATGAATGTTTCAAAGACAATGTCAAATAGCTTTCCAACTGGTTAGCCAGTGTATACCAGCAATGTATAAGAAATCTTACATGTAAACTCTCCAGTTTTTGTTTAAATTCTTTATTCTTGTACGTTGAACACAGGTGGTATTCATTCTGGTGCTGATTGGCTACGAAGCAGGTCGCGTCCTTAGTATGAGTCTCCAGAAGGCTGGGCATGTTTTACACTCTGGATATTTCTTCTCCGAAATGTCTGCTGGTGTATTTTGATCTGTTTTCTTTTTCTCTGTTGAGCTATTTGATCGCAGCATTTTATAAGAGTCTCTACATATTCTTGACACTAACCCTTGTCAGTTATATGTTGCCCACGAGCTTCTCAGGTTGTGATTTGCTCCTCGGCCTTCTTTAAGAATTTCCCTAATGGACGTAACTTCTTAATTTTAATAAAGTCACAATCATAAATCTTTTCTTTTCTTTTATAGTTTGCACTTTTTGTGCCTGTTTAAGAAATCCTTCCGTGCCCAAGATTGGAAAGATATCCACCTATATTTTTCTCCTAAGTGTTTTAAAATTTGCTTTTGACATTTAAGTCCCTAATCCATCTGGAGTTGATTTTTGGGTATGGTGTAAGGGTGGGGTCCAAATCCATTTTTTTTTCCAAATAGACAACCAATTTTTCCAGCCTCTTTTTATTGAATAATCCCTCTCTTCTCCGTTGCAATGCCAGGCCACCTCTGCCTGCACCAATGGGCCACATGTGCCTGGGGTCTGTCTGGGCTTGGTTGGGGCCCACATGTGGGCACCTGTGGAGTGGTATTCAGGTACCAGCACGATCCCTAGAGTCACAGCACTCACCGCTGGTCACCGGGGGCCCGCCCCCGGCATGTCGCCTGCCCACTTGCTCAGTTTTCTCATCAGCAAAATGATTCCCACCTCCCAGGGAAGCCGCAAGCACAGAGCAGCTCTGGGAGAATCCGGCCAGGACCCTGCGCGACTCAACCCCCAGCGTCTCTTACTTGACCTAGGAGTGGTCTCAGAGTGGGGTTTTTGTTTTTGGAGTTTTTCTTCTTTTGTCTTTTAGAAATCTACCAGTTGTTGCTAACTGAAAACTTGGCTTTCCCTGGGTTTAAAAATAAAATTTAATGATCCACGAAACTTAAATATTCCGGTGCTGGGCCCACCACAGGTAAAGCTTTAAATAGCCACGCTGGAGAGACAAGAGGGAAGCAGTTTTTCCATCTCCTGCCCCAAGCCCTGTGGTGTCACCTGTCTTTCCAGGCCCTCCGGTGACTACATAACTATGTGACTTCGTGGCTGACTAGGTGACTATGTGGCTGTCAGAGGCTTTAGGGCTGCGAATGTCCTTGTCACATCCAATCTAGAGACAGCTGGCTGCAAGTGGCCTCCCCAGGGCTGTCGGGCCAAGTCTCGGATGACGTCCCCGGGCCACGCCTGGGGCCAGGCACCTGCTGTTCCTTGCATCTGCGCCCACAGTGGCACTCAGGGGTGGCCTCGCTCTGCGCCCAGGAGCTGTGTGCAGGCCAGAAATCCAGCCATGGTCACTAACAGGAAGCAGGGGCTGAGTACTCAGGAAGGCGCCGTGACAGGCGGTCATCGTGTCTGGATTTGGATTTTACTAAATCGCCCTGTGTAAGGTCACAGGCCTTGTTTCTTTACATGTTGATATTTATCTTTTACCAGGCCACATTTGTAGGACATAGCAGCGATCCTCCTGGGGAGCTGGAACAGGGACACACACATCCTAATTCCATTTCACCCCTTCCCTCCACTCCCCTCTCTGTTCCTCTTGGTCCCTTTTCCTTTTCTGATAGATCTACCTCCCTGCATCTTTTGTTTTTCATTTATAATTTGAGTGTCTCATATAAGAAAAGCCATGCAATATTTAAGTCTGTGAGTTTGATTTATGTCACTTAACATTATGGTCCCAAGGCGCATCCATTTTCCTACACTGGCCATTGGAGAAATGCAAATTAAACCACCCTGGCCTTTCGTCTGACTCCAGAAAGCATGGCCACCATCAAGAAAACAATTTAGTATTGTTTAGACTTCTCCACTCTTCCCATCTGCTTTTAGATTTGATAGTAATTATTACTTTATCACTTATCTTTGTGATTTTAAATATTCTTATTCTCTGTTTTATTGTGGGTTTTTTTTGTTTTATTGTGTTTATATATATTTTTCCGCCAGTACACAAAACCATAAAAGTGTAATATGAACAGGGTACCGTGTGATGCTCCAATATACTGTGAAATGTTTGACTCACACTAATCATATCTGTCTCTCAAACGTGTCACGTTTTCATGGGGAAAGCATTCAGTATTCATTCTATGTTTTTATACACATCGCATACAACCCCCTGCTTACTCTTTTGTGTCTTTGAAGAATTTTAGACAACTTTCCCTCTTCTCCACTGCTCCTTTCTCTTCTGCTTCTGGTCTGACAGATTTTGAATTTTGCATTGGTAAAACTGTGGGAACTCTTCAGCTGCCTTCTGACAATAAATGGGCCTTTCTGGATCTTTACATACCACAAGGTGAATTGGCAAAAACTGCTCATTACTAATCAAAGTTTTGTGCTAGAAAGACATTTCCTTTCCTGTGGGCCCAATGTTACAGGAAGCAGCCCCTGTGCTGTTGACTCTAAACACTCTTTTGGAGCAACATGAAATCTTATATTATTCTCATATATTATTCATATCATAAGTGTCTACTACAGATTTCCTTTTTCTTGGCATTCCTAATTATCCTCATTTTCCCATTTTGGCCTTTCATTCATAGCTTTTCTTGTAAGCACCCCTCATCCCCCAGGAAATGTCCTTCCTGATTTTTTGTCTACTTACACCAAACTCTCATCTTTTCACTCAGTCCCCTGTCCCTGGTTGTCTGGGGCTCACCTGTCCTGCTGTCCTGTGTCAGATCCACCGTTCTCTGAAGACCACGGTTTCCAATCTTGCTTCTTCCTTCCTGTTGCTTGGTCATATCTTCGTCTAACTTCCTATCAGATGTAAAATGTTAAAGATTGCACAGCTTCTCTTAGATGAGAAACCAAGGTATAACTAACTTAAAAAACAAAATAAAAGCTTGGGCACTGCAAAATATGGGAAATGTGTCCCTTCTTTTTTTTAATGTATCAGTCATTTAATTAGGTTTGCCGATGAGAAATATTTACTCTATCTCACACCTGCCTGATGCACTGATTCAGAAATCAAGGAAGCATGGCTTCATTGTCTTGTAATTACCATTTATGAGAAGTTGGATATTAGTCTCCCCCTTATTCATTTCTATGTTGCTCATTTTTCCTTTCAGAAAATTTTATCAATAGTCTTTATTGTACATGCCCTGTAATTGTAACTGGAACATTTTATATTGTTGGTTTTAAGTTCACCTTCCTTCATGAAGAGGTCCTTCAAGCTGGATGTTCTCAAGAGTACACTGTGACATTTTGAAAATAACTTCTTTCCCTTTATGCTCTGCTCATGTTTTAGATGTCACATACGCGAGTCTGGGACTGTATCATTTGGTCTCTGCATTATTAGGGTGTGCAATAAAGTACAGTACACAAGTGCACACACCCATACACACTCACATAGCCAACACCGCACTGAAAGCTGGACCTCAGCAGTCCATGCCCTCGCACCTCAGGGAATTGTCTGTTCGTTCTGCCTGTTCTGAGCATCCTGGAGATGGAGAGATACTGCATTGGTCTAGCTTTTTCCACTCACATAATGTCTATGAGAGTCACGCACATGATTGAAACTTTGCCAGCTGGTTCTTTCAGATTCCTGTAGGATACCCCATATTCTGTGATTTATGAATTAGCTCTCTTGCTGATGGACACGTAGATTGTTTCTTGTTGTGTCATCATGAACAGTGCAAATGTGATATTCCATTTTTGACCAACAATACTAATAACAGAGTTACATATGTAAAAATGGAATCACTGGGTGATTATATTTAACTTTATTTAAAAAACTGTCAAATATTTTCCCAAAGAACCTGCACCAATGTACACTCCCAGTGGTGATGCATGAAGATTCCTATTTTTCCATAGAGTGAGTCCCTCCAGGTTTTTCATTTCAGCCATCTTGAGTATTAGTGGTATTTCATTATGGTGTTAATTTGCACCTTTCTGATGAGTAAGGATGTTGAGCATTTTTCATATGTGTGTGGCCCTTTGGGTATTGCTTTATATAAATCTTTTGCTTAGTTATTTTGTGAATTATCCTTTTTGAATTATGTCTATTTTCCCATTGACTTTCAGGAGGTTTTATATTCTTTACATAGAGGTCGTTTTCAGATATATGTAATATCTTGAATTTCTTCTTGAATTCTGTGGTTTGCTTTTTAACTCTTGCTACCGTTCTTGCATGAACAAAGTTTTAAAATTTAAATGTATCTATGTTCTTAATCTTTTCCTTTATGACTGGTACCTATTTAAGAAATCTTGGGGTGTAGCTCAGTGAACAGCAAAGAAGTACAAGGCCTTGAGTTCAATCTATAGCAATGCAAAGAGAAAGATGGAAGAGAGAGAGAGAAAAAAAGAGACAAAGAGAAAGAGAGATGGAGAGGGAAGAAGGGAGGGGAAGGAATGAAATCTTTCCCCTTCCCTAGTTCATAAAGATATTCACCTCTATCCTAATCTAAAAGCATACTATTTTTGCCTTTCCTATCTGGCTTTATGGTCCATAGCATATTAATTCTTGTGTGTGATGTGAGATAGGAGGTGACAGTGGGTGATTTGCCCACAGTAATGTTCAATTGCTCCATCAATTGCTGATGCTTGTTTGAGACTGCTTTGAATCTATGTCAGTTTGGATGGACTTGAGAACTTATCAAAACTGAGTTTTCAATCCATTAATTTTATGATGTATCTTTCTCATGATTTTTAATTACTTTAGACACATTTATTTTTCTCTTAGTAATGCTTTGTATTTTTAAGTCTTGCAAAAATTTTCATTGGATTTATTCCTATTTTCTCATTTTACTATTATTGTAAATTATATTTTTTCTTTTACCAGTATTTACTTACCAGTATTTACTTCTAATTTACTTACCAGTATTTACTTCTAATACATAAAATAGTTGAGTTTTGTGCCTTGACCCGGTATCTAGTGTTCCTGTTAGCTTACCCGTTAGCTTACCCGTTATCTCTAATAGTTTCTTTGTGGTTTTTGTTGGCTTTGAATTTTCAACCTTACTTCATCTGTGAGTAGCCATGGTCTTTATTTTTCTTTGTATTTTCTCTCATGTGTTTTCTTTTTCCTTTGCTTTCTTAGGTACTAGCTGAGTGGTTCAGTAAGGATTTTCAAGGAAAACAACTTAATACTTGACACATAATTTATAGAATTATTTTATAATAGTCACTCAAAGAGTCAAATTCAAAGACAAAATTGCAGGAAAATCTATCCACACACTAAATACCCAAAGAATCCAGCTGAGGGCCTGGAGCCTACAGCAGTGTCCTGCATGAGCCCAGCTCAAGACCTACAGCCCATGATAATGCCCCCCACGATTCCAGCTGGAGGCCTGGAGCCCATGACGGTGACTCACACAAGTCTGCATCATGCATCTGCGCTGGGAAGGATCAAAGATCAGTGGAGGCTAAAAAGTCTGCACCAGCTGGGTGAAAGATCTGTGCCAGGAGGCTGGGGGTCTGCCCTGGAGCCAGGAAGTGATGCTCAAGGTAAGTACCAAAGCACCCCTGAAAAGTACCACAGCCATCCTCAGCGACAATGAGGTCCCAAGCTCCTCTTGATATAATAACAGCCAAGTTCATATCAGGAAGCCAGCGTGCCAAGCTTCTCCTGGAGATTGGACAGCACACATCTTCCCCTCCAGAGCCAGGAAGCAGTGCTCAAAGTAAGGACCAGAGCTCGCCCAGAGTGAACTCTAATCATTCTCAGCAATGAGGTCCTGACCTCCTGACCTCCTCTGACGATGAGAACAGCCAAGTTCGTATCAGGGAAGAAACTCAACAAGCTCTCCCAGGAAAAGGCACAGCAACAGGAGAATCAACAACAATACTGCTTCCTCTCCAGTTCTCCTTTTTATGTTAGCACCATCCTCAGTGGCCCTCCACACCCAGCACCACGCTGGCTCAGTTCAGCTGGCCGTCACACGTTGACCACCAGTTGTCATTACACCATGCTGCTTATCTTAATTTTATTTTTCGTAAACTTTTGGCAATGTTTGGACTATATTACTTCTCTTTAACGGCTCTCTCTCTCTCTCTCTGTCTCATTCTCTGATTTGCAAAAAAAGAAAAATGTCACACACTTGTTTTGGAGATGCAATGAAAATTCAAATTACTCAAGTTTATTTTATTTTGCTTTGATTTTCTGAATTGTTTCCTTTTTCTCAATGTTTAGCTTTCTGCTTTCATTTTTAAAAAAACTCTCATGCCATTTTTCACACATATTTAGCAACGATTACTTGTCCGTTCATATTGAAGTAATAGCTGCTCTGTGATTTCTTCTTGTAGCTAGCTCTCTGTTCCTTCAGTCCCTCTCCTGATGGCTTATGTCTGGCTGCCCGCATGAGGCAGAAGACAGCATGGCAGCTGGAGCCGCCTCTGCATCAGCTGCTGGTCCCTCTGTCATAAGAATGCATGGACCAACCGAGGCAGGCGTCCGTCTGTAACGCCCACATCTCATGAAGGAGCTTCCACAGCTCCTTCCCTGCTTAGAAAGGAGGTTTCTACGTTCAGCTGAAAACAGCAGCCTGGCCGCCTGGGCTGGGTGAGGCAGGTTGGGTAACCAGGTTGTCAGAGCAGCTTTTGTAGTGAATGCCCGTTTCTGTCCCTCTCTTACCATGCAATCCTGCAAAGCTACACATAGCCACTTTCCAGAAGCTCCACGACGTGGGCCCTGAGCAGCGGCTTTCCTGCACACGGGCTTCCCACAGCACAGTTCCAGCAAGGCAGTTGTGAATCTCCTTATCTGCCTTATTTGCTTTTCTTTTCTGTTTATTTTTATGTAAATATAAATATATGTGTTGTATGTGTATACATATACAAGTTTAGATAGATACATAGACAATAGATAGACAGACAGATAGACAGACTCTAAGACTCTAAGAAAGGCACTGTTGGGTGATTTCACCACTGCATGCACATCAGAGTATGCTTACATAACCCTGGGTGGCCCTGCCCCCTGCACAGCCAGTGTAGTGTAGTGTAGTCACGCACTCACTACAGACACACAAGCAAGGCGCTGTGTGTGACATTATGGAACACACAACATCCTGGGCTATGGAATCTTTCAGCTCCTTTGTAATCAATCCTAAGTGACCAGCACCATATACATGGTCACCCCTTAAAGAAATGTTATATGAAACATGCATGGTTATATGTAGCTTTTAAAAATACGTAGTATTTTAAAAACAACAAAAGGTAGCAGCATGTTTACCACTTTGAAGAAGAAAGATAAAATTGTTTTATGAATAATATAATAATCAAACTATAGTCAATTATAAATTCAAATGTCTTCAAACTGAAATCATGTGCATTTGAATTATTACTGAATTCCATCATCATTAGCAGACAACTCTACATGGATTTCTCACATTGTGATCCATTCTGCTTGGTCTGTACAGCAAAGTCTTGGAAAATAGCTAGTGTCCCCTTCTAGAGCAAGAGGCAGTTTTGTTTGTCCACAATGACACAGAGAATATACCTGAGAAAGATCTACTAGCAGCACCACAGAGGGGAAATTAGGGTTTCCTGAGCTCAATTCCTGTCTGGGACACTGATTCCAAGTGGGCAGAGTTGACCAGAGCTGCTCTGATCTCTGAATGACTTCAGAGACAAGCGGGATCTGTGGACCTAAAGTTCAACTGTCTGCTGTGTCCTGTGTGACACAGCCTCTGTCTCTGACCTGGGAATCTTGTGTCTTCTTCCAGAATTCATGAGTTACGTCATGACAAATTATTGCTTGCAAATACAGTAAAGTTGGTGAACTACCTATATTATGCAAAACCAGCCTAAAAAAGAATTTAAAACTAACAAGATATTAAAATCTAGCAGGATTCAAGCTAGAAAACACTGATTCTACTGTTAAACTTTAGTTGCTGAAATTTTTCTTGACCTTGAGAGTTTCTGATCATAATCAATCTCTTCTATAGTCATTTAAGAGACTATTACAGGTATTAGAACTTAAATGTCCTGAAGATGTTTCCAGAGAAAGGCATTTTTTTCTTTTCTTTTTACTTCAGTCTATATATTAATATTTAGTTTTGTTTTTAGTACTTAGTTTAAAAATATTCATAATAGAGAAAAATCACTAGAGGCATAGAGAAAGAAATTTTTAAAAAGTCCTAAATATGTTAAAAAGAATTTTGTCTGAGTGAAAGCATAACTTGGGGTGATATTTCTTTATGGTTCAACTTTCTCATATGCTTGGTTTTCAGTCACGAAGACAAGCCAGATGTAATGGTGACAGTAGCACAGTGATGAGGAGACAATCCTAAAACGCCAGCCGAAGTTGAAGACCTGTGGAGGCCAAGGCCCAAAGAATCCATTTTGCCTGCTCCCTTCCTACATCTTCGTGCCTTCTGGTACTCAAATGAGAGTCTGCATTTGCAGCACCGGCACAAGGGCTATAACCTGCCTCAGACATCAAAGAAAGATCCAGCTACATTTACTCTGTGGACTTCAATAAACACATTTTATAAGGATTATTCCAAAAGTGTTGAAATAGGAATGATTTTCTGACTAACTTGCAATTAACCATAACACTAAGTTAATCCAAGTGTTTCAGTCCCTTGAAATCCTGTGTAATTACTATCTTCCCAGTGTCTCATGCTCACCTCCCTATGATTTGTTGCCAGTGTTATTCTAGTATTAAATCACCAAAATACAGCCCTGTGACTCAAAGCCAAAGAGGAAGCCTAACTTCTCACTGGACTTTAAGAAATACTGTGATGGTTTTTGAGAATCTTATCAGGGGGCATAGCCCAGAGCCAATCAAGTTATTGGCCCTGGAAATATACTTCCCTCTCTACCATCTTTGTAGAACTCTGATTTTATTTAGTTGAAATTAATCTACTCTTCAAAAAGCATCAGAAACACTCTTGGATAGATTCCTATGTGTCCAGGGATGTCTTGGAAAGGGCAGTGTCTATATGAAGACTGAGACCTCTAGGGGAGGGCTGGTCCTCAGAGAGGAAGCTCCAGGCATGACAAAGTAGACTCAGTAAAAAAGCCATAGTTGTGGGATAAAAAGAGTTGACTCTGAACACAGTAAGTCTGATTCATCCCCAACATAACCCCACATGGACGTAGTCCAGGCATTATGGAACATTCTAAGTAATGCTCATCAGTTGTTTGACTTTGTGACCCAGATTCTCTGCCTTGGGATCCCCCCTCATCCAACTGAACACAAGAGGGAAGGTCTTGCCACCCACCTCTCTGCTCCATGGCATTTCCTGAGGGCACCAGGGTAGTACCCAGCACAGCTGACCCTGTGCACACCACACCTTGCCTGTCTTTTCAAGTGTGGTCCGTCAAGAGAAAGAACCATGAGTGGAGGACCCAGGGCACAGCGGGCACTTAGCTGGAATAACAGCAGCACACAGGTGGCTTTTATACCCAGCTCAACGTTAGCCAGCAACACCAGGAGCCCGGAGGCAAGTGGAAACGCCAGGCCTCGCACAGCAGCAAGGCACCCACCACTTCGTGTGGAGCAGCCAGCAGCCTCAATAAAAGAATGACAGTGACAGCAACTGGAGACCCATCGATAGCCTCAAGATTGGAAATAAAGCAAGGGAGTCCAGCTTCAGAGGGCATGAAACGGTGACATTTGAGTCTAATCTTAACACACAGCTAACTGTGTGAAGGAAAGAACTTGATAAATCTAGGCTATGTACTTAGTCTTTTCTCAATTAAAATATATAACAGATCATCTTTTGTTGGGATATTCAATAGTAGGTTTATAAGAAAGCTAAAATGACAGCGGGCACAGGTAAAAAGAGTGCCCCAATGCCCCACGCTGATTACATACATAGTCTACAGGAGCCTTGTAGAATCACAGTACTGTGATGTTACAATGACAGAAATGAAGGACAGTAACTATTTGATGTTCAGGTACAAAAGATACAGGGAAAAGGAATCCAAACCTCGACTGGTAGTACAAAGCTGCAGTGAAATAAAAATCTGACACCCAACCTCAGCTCTTTGCATGACGCCAGAAGAACTGGAGGAGACCGAGTGGGAAATAATCCGCTTGTCCTCTGGCTCACTGGAAACACCCACAGATCCCTCTTGCACAGCTGCTCTGCACCCAGGGAAATGAAGCAGGGAACCAGGTATGTACTGCCAGCCCGTCTGCTCCTGGACTGTAAAATGGCACATGTATTCCGTGTCTGTTTGAAATGTCAGCTCTTGGATTGGTTACTGATACATATAACTCCTTCGAAATGAGAAGCAGAATTAGAATTAGCTTCAGAGCAGAAAGCACTGGTTCCATTGTTTGTTTTTCTCTCTGGAATGAACAAAGGAAGGGACGCGGCAAAGCACGCACAGAGTGAGGCAGAAACATAGGAGGGCAAGAAGGGGAGGAAGAGGTGAGGCGGGGGCGGGGCTGGGCTCCAAGCTCTCTGAGCCTGCAGATCACGGAGTCAGCTGCCTTCCAGGCTGTCATTCCTCGACACCAGTGACAGACCAAGACGCAAGTAACCGCCATCTGTTAGACAGTCAGGCTGACTGTCCATTGCAGTCCTGCCTGTTGTTTTCTTCTTTTATCTAACCTGCCTATTTGCTTGACCAGCTAAATCAAAACAGACACTGGACTTGCACACGTCCACACAGGCTCAGTATGAGTCACTGCCCGGAGAAGCCAGCTCTTTTCTCTCCTTCCGAGCTGGAAACGGATGTCTTGTGTGTGCTTTCACTGCACAGAGCCCCAGGGCTGCAGCTGCCCCCTGGGGTGTGCAGTAGGGTTGTGATCCCGGGGCCTTCAGCACCCCCAAGATCTCTCGGCCGTGAGGCTTCTGACTTGCTGCTTCCCTTCTCTTAGTACCAAGCTATCAAATGCTGGATGAAGCCTTCAGATGGATGACGAGTCCTCAGTAAAAGTGGGAAGGGGGACATGCTGTCCAGAAGCCACAGATGCGGACCATGAAAACAACAAGCCAACCCCTAGAGACCAAGGAAGGAAATACAGAGGTGATAAAGAGCAGCCTGCCCCAAGACAGCGTCATGGAGCATTTCTGTGGGACAGAAGGTCTTCCCTTCTCGAGGAACCAGCCCCACGGTTCCACCCTAGTAATCTCTCTTCCTCCCAGACGTCAGCCTCCAACACAGAAAGCACAAAGTGAGACTCAGTGCTGGCAGCCCCTGAGCCCAGGATCAGGAAGGAAACAGGAGAAAGACTGAGAGTCTTATTTCCCGGGGAGGTAGACGTCACTTTAAAACTGTTTCATCTGCACTATTCTATTTGATCCTTGGCGCAAGAACCCAGCAAAGACTGAAGTAACCTGTATTACCTGCCCCTCAGTGGGGCTAGAAAGAGTGCGGGGAATTGTCCAAGGCTGCACATGCTGTCGGAGTGCCGCCCAGCCTCATGTCACCAAAACACAAAGCTGGCTTCGCCCCCTTCCAGCTCCTCGGGGCACCCCGACACTGCTGTGCCCTGAAGCTGGAACCACTCATGGGCAGCCCGTTGGTCTGACAGACTTATGTGAACTGGGCTGAGCCCTGGAACTGAACACCAGGCATGATTTTGTCCCGCTGGAAAACTTTGTTCTGGCTTCTGAACAACAGATTCACATACAACATTTTAGTCTCCGGCTCCTTTTAAATCGAGGACTGCTTGTCCTGAGCTCCTAGCTGCTAAGGATAGAAAGATGGTCCCTTTTATTTTCCCTGTTCTGCTTTTGGAAACTACCAACAAGGGTGCCAATTAGCACCAGATGGGACAGAGACCGTGTGATGTGGAGCTCTGGCCGCTGGGAACTGGACTCAGGCCACTAATGCATTAAGCAACGAAGAGGCAGGACTTGGGCAGGCTTCAAGTTTGGCAGAGCATAAAGTTCTGATCTGCACAGGCCTGGCCCGCTCCTCCTGCAGAACCCCAGCCACCTCCACTTGCTGCCCTGGAGGACTTGGAATACCAGTGCCCTCTTCATGTCCATCCCAAGTAAACCTGCTTGGAAGAATTACCTGGAGGGACAGGAGATGCCTGGAAAATCTCGGGTTTAGCTATACAGTCCTTACTAAGCAGTCTTGACACTTCAGGACATCTTGATTTCTCCCCCACATTTTTTAAGCATGCATGTCCATTACACAGATTAATGGGTTTCCTGTCAGTAGACTTGTACATGCACATACTTTAATCATCTCCCCAATCACCTCCTCACCCACTCTTCCCTTTCACATGAGGAATTAACATGTAATGTGCTTTGATCATATTCCATATCCACTGAGTCAAGCATGGGATGGAAGATCACATAGGTTAATTTGGAATTAAATGGTGGGAGTTTGCTGAAAACAGAGGCAAGTGAAACACAGGAAAGTCTGTTGAAGTCATCCCTGTGTGGGTTTAGTCCTCTTTGGGTCAGTGGTCACGTGCCTTCAATGCGGATTTGGTTTGCGAGATCAGTTAGCACTCACTCTGCAGGTCACAGCAGTCCTTCCAAGCAGCGGTGTAAGACACCTCGAAGACAAGACAAACTGAAAGCAGTTTCATCTCAGCTCGATACAACCTGCATGTAGGTATGCATTCCTGTGGTACTAGAGACTGAACTCAGGGCCTCACGCTGAGCTACATCCCTGATCCTTTGTGTTGTCACTCTTTCTATACTGAGACAGGATCATTCAGTTCCCCAGGATAGGTTTAATCGTAGGATCCTCCTGCCTCAGCCACCAGACCGCTGGGCTTATCAGCATGCACCATGACACAGGTTTATGGCCTGTTTATCACAGAAAGAATCAAGTGTGGTTTCCTCTATCAGATTACTAGATGGGCCCTGAGCAGTTCTGCCACCTTTTCTCTCAGTGTGGCCCACATGGAAAATGATGTTGCTGGGAAGAGCTCACTGGGATAAAGGGGCACAAGATTACTCACAGGCAGAGGACAGTGACTGAGGCAGGGGCTGAGAGAGTCCATCTGTCACCCCACACATCCATGAGCCTGCCCACCATTTGCACACCTCTGGCAGACCCTCTGGGGATTCCTGCTGCCTTTTAGCTTAAATAGCATGGGACTCAGCCATTTGTCCCATGTGCCATTGGAGTGTCATCGCCCAGAGTCCTCAGCTGACCCCAGAACACGGTCTGTCAGTCAACAGCTTTACCCAGACACCGGCATCAACTGTCTGACCTTAAAGCAGGGTGCTTCACGCTGTGGCACTTGCAGTGCCAAGACAGGCTGGTCCCAGCGAACCAGGACCTTGCGTGCCCTCCCTAAGGCACCACGGGAGACAGGAGCCACCGTGTGGGCTTTCATGGGACCAAGAGCCAGAGAGCAGTAGCGGCCAGTGAACGGATCCTGGGGTCCAGGTTGCCCGGGATCAGGAAAGCGGAAGTCTGTGGCTTTCCTTAGGAAACGCTGTCCTGTGTGGGCGGGGCTGCTTTGCCAGGTTCAGGAGGACACCCTGGGCGCAGTCGTGAGTCAGGACACCAGCTCCTAAGCGAGGCCCCAGGGCTGCACTGTCCTGTTAGCCCTTTCACTTACTAATAAACGTCCAGCGAGTTGCCTTAAAAAGCAGTGTGTGCACCCAACGGTGTCCAGCAGACACACTGTCCACAGATTTTTAGACAGTCAGCACTACTGGAATTGCAGGCTCTAACAGGAGACGGGTGGACCAGAACGGAGGAAATCAGAGCCACAGTCCCTGGCCACCCCACTCAGAGTGAAACCAAAATTGTTTTTGAGGTTCAGAAGTATTCACAGGACAGCTTTCCCTGTTTGGTGGGAGGAGCCTCCACCGCCAGGCCCAGAGAAGTGCTTCTGCTCCCTGTCGCTAATGCAGACGTCACCTGGACAGAGAGGCAGGCGCCACACCCCCGCTCCCCACCCATGCACACAGCGTCGTGTGGTCGTGTGGCCGCTCCCGTCGGTGCACACGGACTGTGCACACAGGGCTGGGCTCGCACACCTTTGCCTCAAAAGGCACCGCATGCGGGAGGAAAAGCATCCGGGCAGGGCCCGTTAACACGGGTAGGGAGAGCCACACCTGGGCGGCGAGGAGCGGGAGGAAAGGAGGAAGCCATCGCTGTGCAGGGCAGGGATCGGGAGCTGTGCAGGCGCACGGGGACTGTGAGCAGGGCGCAAAGGGGATGTCTTGAACTGGATGTCCCTTTTCCCTTCCCCTGCCTGCCCCCTCCTTCCATCTCTCTCTCTCTCTCTCTCTCTCTCTCTCTCTCTCTCTCTCTCTCTCTCTGTCTTCTTCGCTGGGGATTGAATCCAGGGCCTTCACCCTGAGCCTCCTCATGATCATCACTATTTCAGACAGGCTCTCCTGACGCTGCTAAATTGCTCACACTGAGTTGGATCTAGTCTAGTAATAATCCTGCCTCAACCTACCAAAGCGCTGGGATTACCCACGTGCACCATCACACCTGGCCGGAGCTTTTCTCAGTGAGTACTGACCTTGAAGTCAGACAAGCATGAGTTTGAATTCCGTCTCAGGAGCGCTGTGGCTAGAAAAGTTGCTTACTGTCTCATGTTCACTCCTTACACTACAAAATGAAGCAATAACAAATGCAGTTTTATTAATGTAGAAAAGGCAAAAGTGTGGTAATGTATACAAAACTGGCAGAACTCTTAAACAAATCAGGTAATTTACAAACATGGGGGAGAAAGAGGTAGGTGAAAGGAAAAGGTTTTGAATTTTGGGTGTCACCTACCAGGTCTTTCTGGTTCTATGAGACTCTAATGCCCAAACTCAAAAGTTCTTACAGCGGCGACTTGGTACCATTTGCTAGTGTGTTGTTAACAGTCCCTAATTCTTTTACTACTAGTGCTGTCAGCCTACATTGTCAAACTCAAGAGCCAGTTGAGTTAGAGCCATAGTGTTAGCATAAATGTTTTGTTACCTGAGAGATCACTGAATGTGGAAAGGGTAGACGAGATACTAAGGAAAGGAGGGGAGAGGACTTGTCAGTCTGCAGGTAACCGAGTCTCCAAAAGGGGAAGCACAAATGCTGTTAGAAAGGGTGCATGTTTAGCGCCCTCCATTCAGGGGAAAGCCCTGCAGGTTTCCGTTTCGCCTGTCTTCCTGGGTGTCTTTGGGGGCTGATGTGGTCAGATGCAAGCATAATGTGGAGTGGACCAGGCATGCGTCCCTCACGGCGACTCACCCTCGTTCCAGTGAAGAGCTGCAGAAGGGGCGGGAATGCAGTTTTTGCACCACGGGAAGCTTGTGTTGCAAGTTTCTCCCCCTGTGAATGAATTCCAGATATGAATCTGAAACCGACAAGGACAGACAGACATGTGCCCAGTGGCTCAGGGCTGACCGGTGGGAGGTGGCTTCTCCCAAGCCAAGGCTCTGCACTCCCACTCCTTTGTCCATCTTGCCCACCGTGTATTATCTCTTCCCATTAACTGTATTTTCCCCTAATATCTATTTTCAGCGTTTTCCTTCTCCGTAAACACCCATCCTTCGCAAGAGGGGAAAAACCTGGACTGTGATTTAAATTACAAAGACAGTGTTGTGTTTCCCCCTTTTAGAACCACTATGAAGGAGAGGCACAGAATGAACAGAGATTAGCCTTCTTATTCAACAGAAAGATAAAGCCATGGGAGAAGGAAGAAGAAAGCCAAGCATCATCACCATTCCCCTTGCTGTTTGGGCCCACAGACCGTTTTCTCCTCCAAGTCTCTGACTAATTACAAATTAGTTTTGAAAGCTGTGTGCTGCACTAATGACCTAGTTTCCACTGCACTGGAAAAAGACCCTTGCCCAGAGCTGCTCCACAGTGTGACCTGGAATCCCACCGGGTGATGAGTGCAGAAGTAACAATCACATCTCTATCAAGTCACTTTTCAAAAAAGTACTTTTCACACAGTTTTCCTTGTACTGGATGAGTCAAATACTTATAACTCAGCTCTGTCAACTTGGCAGAATAACACTACATTTATCAATTTTTTTTTGGTTAAGAAAAAAATTTTTACTCTTCAGCATCTTTTCCCCTTTTTATTACTGGCTCTGTTTCTTTGGAATTTTTTTCTCTAAATCATCACAGAGCTCATTGTCATCAGTTTAGGTGCTGGTTACAGTAGATCTGTTGTTTTTATAAACTACCAAAATTCCTTTTTAAAAAACTTTTAAAGAATTAACTAATCAAGACAAGTACATGGAGAAACCAACCCACACCCATCTAACCCTTTGCTAGTCATTAAGCGAGATTTATCTCTGACCATTTACCTGGCACTGCATAGGCAATAGAGGAACTTCAGTGTAGTGTGAAAAATAAAAAATGCAAAAGATGAAATCCTTCCTATCATGCATTTTACAATCTACTGTAAGGAAAGAGATAATAGAACATGTAATGTGATTGTATAACATCTCAAAGAAAAATGACCAGATAAAAGAAATGGGAGGTACTGGGTAGAAAAGTACAATTTTCAATAGAATGATCATAGGTATTTGAAAATGTGATGCTGGACAAAAAAGGGAAAGTAAAGCAAAAAGGACCCAGGGCACCCAGAGGTCTGAGTGACAGAGAACTGGGACAGGTGCCCCCAAGGACACTGCTGTCTCAGGCCTCGGCACAAGCCTGAAAAATCAAGCTAATAAACCACGCTCTCAACAAACATGCCTCTCTTTTGTTTGTGTTAGGCTCAGACGAATTTACCTATCTGAAGATCTATCAGTGGGTAGCACAAAGCAGAACTACAAGCTTACAGAGGAAGGATCCATTATCCAAAAATGCTAATGTTGTTCTCCATTGTAATGTACTGAATACAAACAGACATGTTTGCTTTTGTAAAACAGCAAATGTTGAAATATATTCCACAAACATTGCATAAGTTACAATCTAAAGTTACCTTTTCTAAGCAATTTTACAGGCCTTTTATCCATCAGTCAAAAATCTCAGGTGCTTGACTTGGTGGAAAAATAGGCTACTGTCTGCAGAATTTTTGATAAAATAGTCCAAAAAGAGTGGCAGATATTAAAGAAAAACTGACATAGAAAATATTATTTTAGGGACCAATTTTTTAAAATTTATAGTATGCACATTAGACCACTTTAGAAGCTTATTTCTCTCAAAGGATTTAGATTTTTTCCAAAATGGCAGTTCAGTCTTTAAAATCAGGCATAAGTTAAGGTTGAAAATATGTATTTTAAACCCCTGTAATTTCTGATTAAGTTTAATCACATCTTTACTTGATATTTTGCTTATCTGTGTGAAAAAAAATACAATGATGGGAGGAAAACTGGCATTTTCAGGGGACTGTAAGTCAAAGTGATACAGTCATCTTTCCCCCAAACACAGGACAATAATTATCACAAATAATTGAATTGGGCTTCTAGGCCAATCATAGCTTTTGAGTGTTGAAATCTGACCACTGGGTTCACCTATCCAAATAAATGGAATATTAGTTGGTCTGTTTTTCTTTCATTATATTTGAAGTTAGAAAAACCTAGATGGAAGAGTCATCTAGACCTGACAATTTGTTTTTGGTTTTTTTTTCCTCCTACTACAAATGATGAAATTTTCTGCACATTTTTCTGTTCAAACAAAACGTTAAACAAATTTTACTTTTAAAAATATTTACAATTATACCTAACCCAAGAGTAGAGAAAATGTAGCCAATCCACAGTGGCTTCCTCTCCTGCAGCAGGGGCACAGGGGCACCCGTGCCCGCCCCTTCACAAACCTCAGCCCTCTCCCTACCATGTCCTGAATCAGGCTCCTGTGCTCAAGGCCATGCTGCCCGCAGAACACTGGCATGTTACCGCTGCCACGCTAACCCTCACCGCCTCTTCTCTGGGACGATCACCAAAGCGTTCTAGAAGGGTAAGACAGGCAGCAGGGCTGTGGCTGCCCCAACCAGGCGCGTCTTACTAGAGGAAGAGGCGTGACGCCCACCAACCACAAATACATGCGTCCCCTAGGACCAAGCACCAGGGCAGGCACAGGG
The DNA here is from genome assembly GCA_004027295.1 of Dolichotis patagonum. Classification (NCBI taxonomy): domain Eukaryota; kingdom Metazoa; phylum Chordata; class Mammalia; order Rodentia; family Caviidae; genus Dolichotis; species Dolichotis patagonum. The sequence continues at coordinate 31,905 of PVJX010017552.1, forward strand.
ACCAGTCCCAGGTAATGGTGAAACTGAGATGCAGACACGTGTTTGTGCTGACTAGTTCATGCCATAGTGCAAGAATGATAGACCCAAAGACATCGGGCTTCCTCACCTCACCTTCCAGACTTTGTCCACAGAAACAATTGCTTTTAAAGGCAGCTATACAGTAGTGATATTGATCAAATATGGGAATTCGATGCCTCTGCAAAGAGGATATGCACCGAGAGGTGTGAGAGCATGTACATTGCACAGGGTGGGGAATTATTTCTGTATATGCACATATGTAGCCCATGGGTAATTGGCATGGATAATTGAAACATATATCATGTATTATACATCATGTCACGGAACACACACATATAACCAATTGCTAGTGTTACTGCAAACTAATGATCTCAAATTTTGAAGCCCTTCACACAAGAGCTACTGTCCACTCTGGATTGCATGAAGGGGGTGGTGAAGAAGGAGAGGGATTCTAAGACCGAGTGGAGAAGTAGAATTTTCTCACATCCAAAGGAGATGGAGAAATCAACAGAGATAGTTTCAGATAATTTTTTTTAATTTCTACCTTTTTAATGGTAAGTTGATCCCATTATTAATTATTATTATTATTAAGTTGACTCCAATATTAATTGCTGCTATTTGGGGATGGATTTCTACTGTATAATTTTGTGCTTCTTGTGTACCCTGTCTTTTCTTTTTCTGTCCAGTCTTTTTCATTAGTGCATAGTGGTGACGTGAGGTCAGTGGATTTCTTTTTGGCAGATCATACCTGCCACTACCACACTGGCCCATCACCTCCTCACCCGCCCCCATCCCCCGTGTCTCACATTTGGGGCTGGGGGTTCATTGTGCATACTTCAGGTTTCTTAAGAGACAAAGAGCAAACACACCTGTGACAGAGCATCGCTGACAGCTGCGGCCTCTGCTGTCTCTCTGCTGCCGAGATGTTGGCTCAGGTCCGAGGCCAGGAGCACAGAAGGCCAGGAGCCAGCAAAGCCCACAGTGCCACTGAACAGAGCTGTGGCAAGCAACCAAGAGGCAGGCATCACGTGGACAGCTACGGGAAGGGACTCAGACCATCTACTGAGATTCCCTACACTGGCTGCTGGAGGAAAGCCTCCCTCAAGGACAGGCTGGTAGCTGAGTTACATAGCATAGAGAATTATTTAGTTCCCACACTGCATTCCACGGGACTTCTATTGTAAATCACAAGGGAATTCTTCAGTGTTCTCTCTATATCGCTATCATCTCTATCTCTACCTCTACCTCTATCTCTATCTGTCTCTTTCTCTTTCTTTATTTTTTTCCTTTCCTAATTGGACAATTGACAAGGTGCCCTTCAGGGAACTCACATTAACCCATGAGAGTACATTCCTAAATTTTCAGGAAATTTATAACCCAGTGGTTAAACACAATCATAATTAAAAATTAAAGCATATAAACTTTCAAATAATTGAATCTTATTGAAGATAAAAATGATTCATCCTAATCCTTATTACTTTACTGTCACCTGTGCACCTGATACCATTTTCCTCTACCACAGGTGCATTATGGGAACAGTGTGCATTCCCCCCACTGTCTCCAGCTGCAGCACACTGCTGCCTTGATATCTGCTGGGCTCTGAATACACACTACACCCCACAAACCAGGGCTGGTTCTGTTTGTTCACCACAAGAGGCAGGGCCAGCCTCAGATGCCTGACACTGGGAACCTCAGGGGAGTTTCTATGGCTGTGACCGCGGGGTATCACTGCTGTTCAGAGTGCAGCCACAGCAGATGTAGAAGCACCCTGCAATTCACAGGACAGTATCCCACAACAAGGAATTACTCACCCCAAAATGATGGCTGTGCCAAGGCTAAGTCTACTTTAGAACTAACAAAGCAATGTGGAAGATGTTAATAATGCAGATTCAAATGAAACTGCCCCATCCCTACCCACTACTTTACTTGTGTTTGTGCTCTGTCCGTCTCTGCCATCACAGGGGGCCTTGGACAGCCTTCTGTCCACAAGATTCTCCAGACAAATGCAGGTTTTAGTACTCCATTCTCAAAAATCCCCAAACTTGAGTGAAGCCCCCTCCAGCACTCTTTAGCTATCTCTGCTCTTATCCACCACTACACACAGCAGTGACTGACCACAGCTGCTCCTGGGGCCCTTCTGACCTCCCCTGATAGACAACAGAGCAATGGCAATGTTCTCTTCTTCTGCTAATTACTGCCACAGGTGTCTTCCACTGGCAGATCTTCATCCCCTACTTCATAATCGGGGATCATCTTATGGGATTGCTCAGGACTCACTTCCCGTCTCATGATGAACCGTAAAAGATGGCGTTTAGGATGTACACATTTCTAACTCATGGCTCTCAACTTGGGTTTCAATTGAAACTTTACATAATAGGAAAATTGTCCAGCCATATCCTACTAAATACCCTTGAATAGACCCCGTTGTAAGAAGTTCATAAAAGACACTGTTTACACAAAAACATCTAACGTAGGGTGTAAAATTATACAGCGGCTGCAGAGGAGCCTCTGAGGTTACGCAACTCCTCCTGGGAGTGGGGAAGTAGTTCATGATTCTCTGAGGGTTCTCTGGCTTTTGCTGTGGGAACAGAAAGGTCCTGTGCAGACAGAGGACCTGTGGAAGGAAGCCAGCCAGGCACTCTAGGTACAGCAGAGGTCAACCGGCTCCACGGCTGTGAGAGGTTCCGCTCATCCTTCTGAGGGAGAGCTCCGTGCAGCGTTAAGGGCTGTCCAGAGATGTCACCTTCCCTGGCATCCCCCACTGGGCCTCCTGGGCCCGCAGGCAGGCTCATCCCCCCGTCTGCCCAACACCAGACAGCAGCAGGTTCCTTGGAGAACACAAGTCAGGACCTACACACCCTTCTTAGAGCCTAACAAAAGCAACTGATCAAACGAGGGGAAAATCAGGTCAGCAGATCTGGGGAATTCACACAAGAAAAGAAGTCACTCTGTGAGCCAGGCCTTGAAGACAATGAAATCCAGAGCGGACCAAGCAAAGATCTTCTCCCGCATAACCCAAAAGCCTAGTGTTCCGTCTTCCCTCCCAGAACATATGCCCCGAGCAGCCCTTGGTGACCGCTGGCTTCCAAGCAGGGTGTGCTTTCCATAAGAACTCACGGGCATCCTTTTATTTTATTATTTTGTAATTTATAAAGCAAAACAGAAAAAAGGATAGAAATGATACGGAATTTCAAAAAACAGGAAATTAACACTAGTTAATACATTGCCTATTGTTATCTTAGAAGTAGGTGTGTAGGTTACAAGATTTAGGCATAAAAAAAGACCAATCAACAGTGAAAGCACAAACTGTTAGCAACACACGGTTTAGGAATATTTAATGACAATGGCTCTAAGATCTGAATTATAATTCTGAGAACTAAAAATTAACACATAATGAAAACCAAAAATGTCCAAACTTCTCAAACATGGTGGCACTGCACAACCAGTAGTTCCTGGTTGTAGCACCTAAACATCAGTTCCTTTGTGGCTATGGTGACCCTTAGGGCCCCAAAAACATAAACCTCCTTTTAAATGGCAAGAGGCTGATTCCCCGCTCTTTTCATGAAAATGCTTCCTTTGCCCGCCTCTGGAGGTGGGGGGGACACGACTGGGCTTGGGAGTGGAATGTAGGGAGTCACAGCTCACACTCAGAGAAGGACCATTTTCATCGAAATTACTAAAAACAGGGCAAGTGTGCAGGATCATTTAGCCATTAAAAGGAATGAGCTATGAATTCGAGATATAACTCAGACAAAGTATAAGGAAGAGAAGCCGGACACCGAAGGCCCATGCTGTGGGATTCCACTAATTTTAAAAAGGGCCAATAACTACACCCATACAGACCAGCTGCAGAGGAGGGTCACACGGTATCTTAGTCACTTTCCTCACAGCTGGGACACAATACCAGAGGCCTACAATTTGAAGGAGAGGTGGGGCCGGGGACTCATGTTCTGTGGAGGTCTCAGTGTGTCACTGGCTGACTCCAGGGTAGGATGGCCTGGTGGGGGGGCAGCTGCTCACTCTCTGGCATTCATAAAGCAGAGCCAGATGGGGGAGAAGCCAGAAAGGGTGAGGTGAACACCCCAGAGACCGCCTTCCCCAACCATGCCCACCGCCTGAGCCCAGGTGGCTATGTAAACCCCTGTAACCCAACACCCTGCAAAGGCCCCACCTGTGTTGACAGAATGGATCAAGAAACAGGATTCCACAATATGCTGTATACAAGAAACGCATCTGACTCAAAAAGAAACCCATAGATTAAAAGTCAAAGGATGGAAAACAGTATTCCATGCAACAGGAATCCAGAAAAAAGCAGGGGTAACTATTCTATTTGCAGACAATGTGAACTTCAAACCTAAAATGATTAAAAGAGACAAAGAAGGTCACTACATACTCGTAAGTGGAAAAATTCAAGAGCACCAAACACAGGAGCACCCAACTATATAAGACAGATACTAAAGGACATGAAAAACCAAATATACAAGAACACAATTATTAAAGGTGACCTTAACAGCCCACTGTCACAAAGAGATAGATCAACTAGGGGAAAAAAATCAGCAAAGAAATAATAGAACTGAATCATACCTGTGAGCAATTGGACTTAGTAGATGTTTACAGAGTGTTCCACCCAACCACACCAGAATACACGTTCTTCTCAGCTGCCCATGGGACATCCTCCAAAATAGACCATATATTATCCCATAAAGCATTTTTAAGTAAATGCAAAGGTATTGAGATTGCCCCATGCATACTATCTGACCATAGTGCACTGAAATTGGAAATTAATGGCAAAAGAAACTGCAAAACTGGCATAAATACATGGAAATTAAATAATAACCATTTGAACAACCAGTGGGCTACAGATGAAATTAAAGAAGAAATAAAGCAATACCTACAATTCAATGAAAATGCAGAAACAACCTATTGTAATCTGTGGGATGCAATGAAAGCGGTCTTAAGAGGGAAATGTATAGCAATAAACTGTCATATGAGCACAAATAAATAGAATGAGCACAAATAAACAATCTAATGCTGCATCTCAAGCTTCTAGAAAAGAAGAACAAGTTAAATCTAAAGCTCATAGAAGAGAGGAAATTGTAAAGATTAGAGCAGAAATCCATGCAATTGAAACTAAAAAAAAATACAAAGAATTAATGAATCAAAAAGCTGGTTTTTTGAGAGAATAAACAAAATTGACAAAACTCTAGCTAACCTCATAAAGAAAAAGAAAGAAAAAAACACAAATTCATGCAATAAGGACTGAAAAGTGGGAAATTACTACAGATCCCATGGAAATTCAAAAGATCATAAACACCTACTTTGAAAATCTCTACTCACATAGAGAAGAAAACACAGAGGAAATGGACAGATTTCTAGAAACATATGAACTACCAAAGCTCAACCAAGAAGATATAGCAATTTTGAATAACCCAATATCAGCTATTGAAATTGAAAACGTAATAAAACACTTACCAACAAAAAAAAGCCTAGGTCCTGATGGATTCACACTTGAATTATATAAGAAATTTAAGAAGACTTGATGCCAATACTCCTTAAACTCTTCAATGAAATTGAAAAGAAAGCAATCCTCCCTAAATCATTCCTGGAGGCAAGCATTACTCTGATACCAAAACCAGGCAAAGACCCAACCAAAAAGGAGAACTATAGGCCAATCTCACTAAAGAACATAGATGCAAAGATTCTCAATAAAATACTAGCAAATAGAATGTAGCAAATCATCAAGAATATTATACATCATGACCAAGTGGGGTTCATTCCAGGAATGCAGGGATGGTTTAACATATGCAAATCAATAAATGTAATGCACCACATCAACAGAGCCAAAAACAAAAACTACATGGTCATCTCAATAGATATAGAAAAAGCTTTTGATAAGGTCCAACACTTGTTCATGATAAAAACCCTTCAGAAACTCAGAATACACAGTGTCTACCTCAACCTTATAAAGGCCATCTATGACAAACCAACAGCCAATATTATACTAAATGGACAAAAACTGAAAGCTTTCACTTTAAAATCAGGAACAAGACAAGGATGTCCACTATCACCACTCCTATTCAATATAGTTCTGGAAACACTAGCCAGGGCAATCAGACAAGAGAAAGAAATAAAAGGAATAAAAACAGGAAAGGAAGAGGTTAAATTATCACTATTTGCAGATGACATGATACTCTATATAGAAGACCCAAAAAA